>JAHXMU010000039.1:122735-170842 GCA_019455685.1 Philornis downsi
AAATGATAACAAACATATGTAAAGTTATGGAGTTATTGTGGAGAGAGCAACGAAGAGAACGGTATCATCCTACTTTTTTGCTCACTGATCATCCCTACTTTGATTCCAGGACAAAATAAATTATCTATGCCTATACATTGTCTTTGTAAGTAATCAGCTGCAAATGAGAGAGAGAATACGAATGAGGCGAAAAGAGAGAGAGAGAACACAAATTAATAACAAACATGTTTCTCCAGATATAATAACAACAACAAAAAATTACCACGCCGACATCCATATGTTCCACCAGAAACTGCAGCTGTTCCATTGTTTACTTTTTTGAGATAAATAAGAAAAATAATGACAAACTAGCGACATTATTTTAACTCATCATTTGCTATCCATCTTAATATTCTTACTCTCAATGTTATTTTGTTTTCTTTGTCTCTACTCGACAACAAAACAGCGAGTGGTTTTGACACTTGCATTCCCGGAGTAGACAGAGAGTTCGAAATATAGAAACGTAATTAAATGTTTACGTTATCGTTCGAGACGTCGTTCGCATAGAAGTAGAATTAGAGAAATACTTCGCCTTTGGCTTAGTATACGAACGAAACCTGCCGTTCGAGATGGAGTAACTGACCATAATTTTAGTAAGCATGACATCGTATGTAAATTACAGTTTTACAATTTCATTTTTTTTCAGGCACTTGTTGCACCACTTTTTTAACATATAAAACAGACATATTTGTCCAACTCTTGTCATTCCTTCGGATTTAATTTTTAAAATTGGTACTTTCTGATCGTTCAAGGTCTAACTTTTTGTAAACTTACAGTTAGGCCTATCGCATCGAAAGCGATTAAAGACTGAAATTTAAATTCGTCTGTATGTACTTATGTTAGGTATCAGCTCCAAAACTTGTCATACGATTACGGTCAGACTGGCACTTTTTCCGTTTAGTATTTGGGACAGTTTCTAGAATGTCTCAATGACTTTCCAAGGACTCTGTAAATGTGACTTCCGTATTTGGTAATGGCGGGCTTTATAGTAAAGTTAAAATTACCATCTGTGAAATAGCGAAGGTTTCCTTCTTTCCCTGATGTTGCTAATGTTAGGTATGAAAATAACATTTTTTACATTTCAGTCAACAACAAAAACGGCTGCTTGATGCTTTTTCTATAACGCATAACATTAGTTACTATCACATCTAGGGCCAAAAACAACCGCCTTTTGCAGCAACAAAACCCTGCGTGGATGAACTCCTATATGTATAGTAGATGGGTAAATTGTTGGCATACCAAATTAGGTGAGATTTTCAGTGCAGATTAAGACAACAATTTCAAGCTATACAATTTAAAGTGGACTAAGTATTTTTAAGGCATTTTAGCATGACTTTAAATTGCCCTTATGGACTAAAGTTTTACACAGAAAATTTCCTTTGTTCTTTACCAGAAAATTGGGAGCAGAGAGCTTAACTATTTCGAAAGTTCCTAAAAAGGAGCTAAACTACTAATACACGTTTCTGCAACATTTCTTGAACAACCCAAAACATGAATTTCATATAACTTCCTTATGTACCAACGTCAAGATTCAATGAACAGCTTCACTACAGAAGATGATGGCGATCTGTAATCACTTCTGCATGAAAAATGTAATAATCTTTCTAATTATTGGCAACTTTTTGTACTTGCATTACAGAATAATATTAAAAACACAAATCTTTCCGTACCCTACCCTGACTGTATGAATGATTAATAATTTAAACCCTCAGACATACATAGAATCTCTCTCTACGTATAGAATAAGGAACGCACAGCTAAAATTCATCGCAGCAACAACAGCAACAAAATTAAATAAATAGCATTAATGAAAAGTACTTACACGATTCACGATTCAGAGGCATTTCCTTAATCTCTGATAAGATTGCCAAGATTTCTTGCACTTGTTCTAAAGCAGCCATTTTTTGTTATATTTTTATAATTATTCTTCTCTCAGTACAAAAAAAGGACACTTAAATTAAATATGAAAAGCTACTGTCAAAACTAAAACAAGAAAAATAAATAAATTTAAAAAATTAATTATTTAACTTCTTTTGTTACGAATTTAGGTTTGAAGTTGCCTTCACACAGTAGCGGAAAACGAGATTCAGGCAACAACCGCAGCTAGTGACTATATGAGGGTTACTGACAGTTCAAGCACACGAATTTTATTGATGATAGAAAATACAAAAAGGGTCCAATTTTCGAGTTGTTATCTCGCCGCCGCAGAGGGTGGAAAAGTAGGTAGAAAAAACTCTCAATTTTTTTCACATAGACGATAAGACGTCAGGTAGGGAATTTAAAATGCAAACACTGTTACACATGAAAATTTTCAGTCCTTTGTATTTGAGCAAAGCGCACAAATGTATTTTGACGTTTATCACTGAAACGATGTAGGTTCTTTAGGCTTGTTCTCTAATGTTCACAACACAATCTTATATAATTGGAAATGTCCACACATTTAGCTACAATATTGATTGTTTTGACTGGCTGATTTTATACAGACGTTGATTAGTGGCAGTTTGTTTCTGTTGTTTCTTGTTATCTTCACCGTTTATCTATTTGTTTAAAACATTAAAAATATTTTCATTTTCAGTTAAAATGCACTTTTATTCTCGTTTTGGGTTCGCTCGGTCGACTTTTTTCCGCTTTCTTATTTTAGAACTTTTTCATTTTCTATGTGGCCCCCACCTTAGCTGAACACAAAAATTTACGAAAAAAATTCGTCGCTTATTGCAGAAAGAGTTCTCGAAAACCGTGTGCGTCGATTACGGTATACGACAAACTAAAGGGAAGAATTGCCTATAAACTACAAAAATACAAGATGAGAAAAGTCAGCAGCATCTCAAAATTTCAATAAAACGAATGAAAAAAAAAACTATTTTTGCGTTCTTTTCGTTTGGTACATTTCCCCCTCTGCTTCCTGTTGCTTCGTTTTAAACAGAATCCCCATAAGACGGACACAAAAAGTACAACAATAAAAATAAAATTTCAAGAAAGTAAAAGACAAAAATCAGTGAAATGTACAGAAAAATATACAGGGGTTGTCAATGGAAAGTGTGCACCGTAATTGAATTACATTGAAATGTCATCCTATAACTTGAGTTCACTTAAAGGAGTTCTGTCAGAATGAGCGACTAATAGTATTTTCGCCCTTTGTCCTAAATGTGACAAAGTTTTATGTTCTTTTCAGAAAATAACGGATTCGGCGAGTGCAAAAATGTTGCTCTCTTAGAAGCTATAATGTTGATCATTTGTTTCTTTTTGTCGTTAGTGCAATTCATATTGCATGAAGTTTGAAGTTTAATTCAATTAAACTCCATAATATATTTTAACTGGTATTTATTTTTATCTAAAATTTTCATTTATATAAAATACATATAATATGTGGCATAAAGAGCATAAATCAACAAGAGATAGCTTCGTACTCAAAGGAAGATTCAAATATGCTAGTTCTGAGAATTTTATTTCGCTGCCTTCTAATTATGTTGCGGGCTTGTATACTCGTTTATACTCTTTTTCTTAGCAGGTGCAACATTTTTATGTTCTATGTTCTGCACATTCACAAGGGGAGAATGCAATTTTTTAAATATTACATTCTCTATTTGGAATTTTAGTGATCAAAATTAAACAAAATTATCTCATACTGAGAGAAAATCTTTTGTTATATGTTTTAAGGGAAGAAAAGGAACCACATGATATGAGGACATGATTATCTTATGTAGAGGCGACATGAACTGGCCACCGAAATCGGGCGATTTAAGGTCATGATCATCTCACGCAGAATCGATGGTGAGATGATGACCCTTTGGATAGTGCAATTTGACCCTTTTTCTTGTAAGGTTGCCTTAAATTGCACGCAATGTCAATAAGCTACAAACAACCACGCTATCACTTAAATTCAGCCTGATCTACGCGCCAGAATCATCAAAAATTTCACCTCTCGGATGCACGACACCCAACGGCGCCACTATTGGAAAACCGTTTAGAATGTTTATTAGGCTATTTTAAATTTATGAATACAATTACTGAGTACAGTCTTATTAAACCTTTAGTAACCCTACTGTAAATTATTATGTTTAAATTCGATAAAAGCATTGAGTGCCTACTTAAAAATAATTGAGGGATATTGAGTATTGGAAAGTAACTATTTACAACACTATTAAGCGCACACAAAGTGACAGGCAAATGCTGGTACTGCATTCAAAATAATTTCCATATGCGAATTACAAGCATAGCTGGGCGCAACAGAATGAATTCAGTATCAACTAACTAATAGAGAATTTCTGTTGCAAATTGAATTTCGTTTTTATATTCATTGTGCGCCATAATATTGCGCCAAATAAATTCCGTAGACCCCGCAAATATGGATGAATTGTTCGACATGATTATTATATAATTTGTTATCCACCAAACTAAATACGAAATGCACACTTATTATTGACTCCCACTATAGGTAAGCTATTTTTTTTTGTATTATTGGAATAGCTGGTATAACAATCAAGTCCGATAGACACGAAAAATATGTCCAAAAACCCATTATTGTCCATTCACAGGAATTTATGAAGTTAGAAGTGGACGGAAATGTCGCTACTTAAAACGTCATCTTGTTTAATTAATTATATTATAATAAAAAAATGCGATGACATTATCACCACCACTAATATGACAAAGTATACTATTTATTACATTAACAAAATTCGCGTATAATGCGTATTACTACCACGACCCGACCGCTTTTCTCTTCAAGTCAACTACAATTGATTTCAAAAGATTCCGAATGATGAACGCTTTTAATTCTAAAGTGAGTGATGGGATCGTGAGGAGGAGTGAGTAAGTGAGTACTTTGCTACTACACACAAATGAGATTCGATCGAAATTGAATGACGAAAGCGCGCAAGTGTAGTTTGTATGGAACTGCACACATAAAAAAAAGAAAATACCCCAAACTCTACTAAATTGAATGAGACCTCTAACAACAATAATAAAATAATGAACAGACAGACGGTAAATTGTTAACCGACGATGGTGACAACGACGACAACTCACTATTCACCGTCATCAATATAATTTTCGTATTAATTATATTAACTTTAAAGCTCGGAACCGCAAATTGTGACTAAACAAATTCCTAACGATCATTTCAAAATGAAAATAGAAAAAAGCTCTGGTACTTAAATGTGCAAATAGTACCAATAACGGAATGTGTTGCGCTCGCTATTCATCTCTCCAGAATTCAACAACTTATATACTATAGCTGTTCTATTTTCTGCAAAAGGGGTACGAGGAGACAAACTGCGGCGACAGTACTCATAGTATTTTAATGATGACTTTATTTTTCTACAATCAGCCACTGAAAACACATGTCTCGGGCAGTGCTTTCCCAGAGCAGAATGCGACGAATGCAAATCGAACGTAATTTATTGAAAAAGAGTCAATAAACTGTATAAATCTATAGGTTTATTGGCTTTTTGTACAAGAACAAAAGTCCAACAAGACGCGCAAGTGCCACGCAGACAAATGTAATCTTTGTTTGCAAAAGAACACTTTATTTCTGTACCAAAAGCAAATTGGTCGGTCGGCTGAACAGCTAAATTTAGATTACCGCCGAAAGAGACAAATCGCAACAACGCAACTAATCTGAAAGAAACTTGGACGTACGTATTCTTCACATAAGTACGTACGTACGTACATACTGTCGGTCGTACATATCGCGTACGAGTATATCATTCATTCAGAATGTGTTGCCAGCCAACAGGGAAATTCGTTATAGAAGAATAGACGAAATGAAGAAAAACATGAATGAAAAATAAGCGAATATTAAAAATATTATATTATTAAATTAAAAATATTATTAAACTAAAATTCGCCAAATATATTTAATAAATATGTGTTTTGCCAGAAGCTGCTACAGAAAACATTTTTATTGATTCTCGTGTGCTTTT
This sequence comes from Philornis downsi, assembly GCA_019455685.1. Classification (NCBI taxonomy): domain Eukaryota; kingdom Metazoa; phylum Arthropoda; class Insecta; order Diptera; family Muscidae; genus Philornis; species Philornis downsi. The sequence goes on from JAHXMU010000039.1 coordinate 128,699, forward strand.
ATGCAAATCACATTTTGGGCACGACCCTCCCCCCTCTACTCCTCGGGTAAAAATTTGCCATTGTAAAACTATACCCGGCGCGCAAACTATACCTTTCTAAAGTTTTATCGCATTCGGACGAACAAGTTTATAGCCAATATGTAGACATAACAAAACACATTAAAGTACGTGATGTAATGGTTGTACCGATATTATTAACACCATCTATATCTAAAATTTGTACAATACTAACTGATTGATCATCATGACTAAAGGAAAAGGAATTTTCAATGTACGAGTATAGCAGGAAAACAATAAGAAGGGATAGAAATCGTACTTTTGAATTTCTTACTTTCGCATATTGCGCAAATTTTAAAAAGTTATTGAGGCCTTTGTAGAATTGAAACATTCGCAATAATTTCAAGCAAAGCAAATTTTCCAGCAAACTAACACAAAATTTAAAATCGGTCTTCCGATTGAATAGCGAGCAATTTGTGAGAAGACATGTGGCCAGATTCCACATTCCTACGACATATAATAACGATTTTGTTAACGAAAATCTAAAGGAAATATTATGGTTGCCCAAACTGTGTATTTCACAAATTTTGTGTGCAAATTTAAATTTATTATTTTTACGTTCCGCAGCAGTTAGCAGCACTTATGTCCGATCACACTGCAGTGCTTTAATGTCTTTGATCACGTCGGTATCGCTATACAGTTTATGATTCATACGACTCCGATACTCTCCGTTAACTATATATAATGGGCCCCTATATTTTTTGATCCATTTTTTCCCTCGCTATACAACAAAGGAAGATAGCAGTGAAGTCTAATACAGATGGATTTTTTTTCTTCTAGAAAAGGCTTAGTCATTCAATCGCTTCCCAAGCCCATAATACCATCTGTTTGCAAAAAACATTCTTCTCTTAATATGTACGACAATATGGGTAATATTGTTGACAACGTAGCCGCAGTTATAATAGTTATCTCCATGTCTGAGAAGGTTGCGGTAACATTTCGCGATAGTTGTAAACAGGAAGCCAAATCTTAACGCCTTTCCCAAATTTGCTCATCCCAAACGGCCAGGGGCTGCCTACAAGAAAGTTCAGATTCATGCCAGGTTTGATGGTTCGAACTTATTTAAAGTCCATTAGAAATGACTCATATTTGAAACCCACTTCATACATTGACTCGTTTTTTACCTGGAACGAAATTAAAAACTTAAATAATCCTGTTTCTGTAAGAAACTAATATTTTGATTCTAGAACCTAGAATAAAAACATAATTATATGCAGTTTCGTTTCTTAATCTGAATCAGAATTGAAAACAAATGTAGTTTCGTTTCTTGGCATAGAAAAAGGCCTGGCGCCAATCAGCCAAAGGCAAATATGCTTCAATTTTCTGAATTTACAATTCTAGGCTTTCAGCACAGCTACTTGAATTGAAAACTGATTCAAAATGTTTTTGCAATTTCATTTTGGATGAATAAAACAGAAAAAAAAACTCAATACACTCTTGATTCGCTTGTTGGAATAGGAATAAAAACATTATATATTTTTGATTTATATTCCAGAAACTGAAACAAATGAAATCTACTTTCTAATGTAACTTCATTCCATCAGGAAGGTTTTAATTATCTTTGGTCGGATTGAGAGTAAATCATTTACTATAAGCTGCTCCCCTATGGCCAAATTCTTTATTCGGACTGTACTGTCAACTATTGCACCGTCTGAAACAATCGCTTAGAAACGGTCAACTTTTGCCAATAGAAGAGAAATTGTGTTCCATCAGGACAGCGCCTGGCTTCACAGATCGATAATGACTTGTCAGAAGCTTCGAAAACTTGGTTGGAAAGCTGATATGAATCTTACAATCCAGAGCTGGTACTATGTGATGCCAATAGAGACGAGGGTTTTTATGAAACAATCAAAGTTCCATATTGTGAAAGAGAGGGCAATCGTATACGATTGCGCTATTGAATTAGCGTTCAGATTTAACAAAATTCACTTCAGCACAAATGCGGACTCTGTGTATAGTTATCGAACAAAAATTATCGTATTTGAACCCTTCAATGTCATGCAAAAATAATAGATTTATTTTTCCTAACCTTATATATCGCCAGAAAATTTGAAAATGTTATTTTTTTTATTTTTTCTGGTACCACATAAACATTTTAAAATTTCATCTCTCATAGACAAGTACGAAAAACAGACAAGAAGAAAACAATTCCCGGCAAAGCATAATTTTTTGCAGACAAAATAAACTTAATGTAATTTCGTTTCTGACATCAACAAATTACAACGATGATTTGACAAAATAATGACAATTGCTGGCTGGCTGGTTGGCTGATTACCCTGAGTACGTCTTTGTGAACAACCACAAAAAATTGCAAACAAAATGATCGGTGTGAAACGCACATACACAGGCAGGCGTACACAATACATATACATATGTGTAACGTAATGTGAAAGTTTAGAAAATCCCTACTATTTCACGATGCAAACGTGATAGCAAATAAAATGCCTGGAATGTTAAATTACAATAGACGAGGAGAGTAATAAGTAAAAGCTAAATAGATTTAAAATGAATGTAGACATTTTCAAGGTTAGGTACGACACTTATGGGGGATTTAGAGGAATGCATGTAATCGAAATGGAAAATAGAAAAAGCTTTCCTCCTACAACTCAAACATGTTCGCAGGAAACTTGTGTGACAAACGAACGAACCAACAATTGAATGAACAGTAGGCTAGGCTAAGACAATCGATTTATTCTTCGTTGGGCTTTCTTGTTTTTTGTTTTTTTGTTCTTCTTTTTTTTTTTTGTTATTAAGGTGATGCCATATGAGTTAAATAAATTAAATATGTATATTTCTAAACAATAAAATATAGAAATTTTTTAAATACTTTGTTAGAGAAATGCAAAGCAGGGCGTCAACTGACCCAATACCAACGGCGGTGATTAATGTGCTTGCTATTTGGGTGGGGTTGGCTTCTGAATTTCGTTACGATTTCAGTTATATTTAAATTCTTTCTTGATTTCACAAAAAGCTGAAAATTATTCCAATACCAACCAACATTGTTAACTGTACGAAATCCCATCAATTGTCCAAAGCTACCACCACCAAGCGTTAGTGTATATGACGTTAATGCAATCAGCTACCAAGCAAAACGAGCAAATATTTGGCATAAGCGAGCAAAAAAATAAATAAATAAAGTAATTAGTAAATATATGATAAAAAAAAAAAAAAATTGAATGTGTATGCAGTGAGAAGTGGGTAGAAGAAAAAGAGAACTGAAAGATTTAGTATTAGTACGAAAGTACGAAAAACCACACCAATTACTGTATTGTATTATAAATATTTATGCATGTACATCGTCTGAATGCTGGATACAAATGCATGAAAACTGCCGGCCGGTTTCTTTCAGCTACTTTGCTTTCCATTGCATGTCTTTCAGTGTAGGTGTCTGTATTTATAATCTAAATGAAGTTTGTGCTCGCTTTGGGGTGCTTATTTCCCAAAACGTCTCATGTGTATTTTCAGCATACTTTTAGAAATTTGCACTTTCCGCATTAGTAACTATAACGTGAATGAAAGAAAGAAATCTCATTAGTAAACTTTTCCATTGTTAATTGTTTAAACCGTTCACTGTGGGCAACTGAAACTGAAGCAGCAGCCAACCGCCCGCCATCATTTCTTGTAAGTCTCTTTTCATTTCTTAAGGAGGCGTTCTTTCTCGTTTGACCTTCAGTTAGTAGTTAAGCAGAAAGCATAACTTGGTGGTACACAACATGACGTTAAGCAAAAAACAAAAAGAACGAGAAGACTAGTGAAAAATCGATAGACTATGTATGATGTCATAATTATCAGTATTCGCCGCGTAAGATATTTATTGAACGAACAAAGTTTCAGTCCAGTATAAATTGAGACACCTATTTGCTTCCCATCACTAGTCTCACAATTGCAAGTATTTAAAAATTAATGGCAAATTTTCAAAACGATGATTTTTGAAAAACAAACATTATTGTTCTTATTGTTCTTTCCTCAGGTTCCAAATTTTTAACTTTCAAAAAATTATGACAACTTTTTCATCACATTTTTTATCACTTCTTAACATTTTATTTACTTCTAATTTACGAATTTTGTTATGAACCCTTACGATATGCTACCCCCACATCATTTTCAATTGCAATTAAGAAAATTCCTCATAAAATTTAGATTTTCAATTTATAACTGAGAAAATTCAATAAAAAAAAGAAAATTTCCCATTCATAAAGTATAATTAAAAAAGAAACACATTCTTTTTTCAATAGATAGCTTTAGTAATCTGTGTCTCACATTGTATAAGCGCGATCGGATTACGCTAGATTGCGTTAGAAGATTTCGTACTTGAAAAAAAACTACGCAGTCAGTTTTGTGATTATTTGCTTAAGCTCGCCTCAAAGATACAAATACGAAAATCTGAAAACGTGCATTGCATTTACTGTCCTGATATAGTAAAAGCAGATCACGCACAATTTTAGTTTCGTCGATTCCATTCCGGTAATTTTGATGTAAAAGATGCACAACGCTGTGGAAGGGCAATTGTCGAAACTGTCGATAAAATACTGGTCACATAAGTACTGTTGCGATTGTCAAGGAGCTAAACGTTACAAAAAAAAAAACCCGTTTGGTACCACTTGATTAAGTCTGGACATAAACAAACTTGATACATGAGAGCCACACGAGTTAACGAAAAAAAAAATCTCATGGACCGAATTTTCATCTACAAATCGCTGCTAAATCGCAACAGAACCGACCAAGTTCTGAAACGGATGATAACTGGTGATAAAAAGTGGATCACTTACGACAAGGCCAATCGAGGAAAGTCGTGGTTGAGTAGCGATGAGCCGGTGCAACCGGTGACCAAGGCAGGACCGACGGTCAAGAAGAGTTCACTGTGTGTTCGGTAGTATTGGCAGACAATCTGAATTGCTTCTCTACGGCTAAAATTGTTATTCAGATCTGTACTGCCATCTATTGGATCGTCTCAAGAAAGCAATCATCTCAAAAGCGGCCAGCTAAGGCGGAATATGTTCCATGAGGACACCACCAGTGCACACACATCGATATTGACTGATCGGAAGGTCTAAGAGCTTGGTTGGGAGATTCTTATGCATTCATCTTATAGCCCGGATCTGGGACCATCATCAATTCTCTTTCATTAGGGAAACGTAAAATGGAATCCACAAGTAGCGCAATTTCTTTGAAATAGCTTTTTTAAATTTACGAATTATTTGTTAACTACAAAATCTTTGTTTGCCCTAGAATTGTAAACCTACTTATATATTTCTAAAGTTACATTTAAAACAAAAGTACCAATGTGCACCTAGAGAATCAGAAAACATCGTAATATTTTGTACTTATAATACTGAGGCTACCCTTAATTTGATTAAACGCACTTGGATCAAAAAAAATTGGTCTAAAAGGACTTTTTTAGCACTATCGTAATATTCGTGACCACTTGTACAGCTTTTTCAAACTTCCCTTTTCTCCCAACGTGGAGAAGTTTTTGTTTTTGAAATGCAAAATGGATAGTATGCCGTAATGCTTTTGACCTGTACTTGATCAAATACGTTTCAAACAACGTTCGTTGAGGAGGTTTCTGTTTCCGTAATTATTTTCATTTTTCCTTTAAGATGAGCAGAAAAACATATCGACACTCGGTTCCAATGTCATTTATATTACATCATTACATTATAATGACAAGGGACAAAAACTGTTGCATAACTTTCGGTGAGTCAGAATTCAAATTTTTACAAAGCGTAATAGTCGAGCACTTGCTATAGAATACAAAGCGGCGATTAGTGAAGAGCTGTGGGTTCAAAATACGATACAACCATACAATTTTTATTAGCGTTGGTCGACGCTCTTAAGACATTATGCATAGTAAAAGCATTTCAAGCAAATTTTTTGGATTCTTCATATAACTGCAATTTCTGCTTCAATTTGTTTAAAAATAGTAATGAGTATAAATCCACGGAATATTCCTCTTGAATGCAGAAGAAATTTCCTTCCTTGGCATTTAATTTACGCAGAGTTTCATCATCTCAATGTTGTATTGAAAACACACAATTCAAGTGGTTGAATTTTATAGCCTATTTGAAGTAATTTTCGAACTTCATTCAATCCAGTTTAACATAAATACCGAACTTAAAGTTTGAATTTTATGACAACAATTAAGACCACATTTTGATGAAAATGACAAATGTTGCCTAACCCCAGGCAGAGGCAATCGAAACAAAATATTTTTATGAACATGACTATAAATTCGTGAACAAATGTGAAACATAGCCGGCATGCGACGACATGTGTTACCAACACATTGGGTACAGTAATATGATTGGATGATAGCCAAAAAGTGGCAGCAATAAATACAAAATATTATAATATAACGGAATATTTTATACTACAATCTCTGGGAAAGAATGGAAATTGACATAAAAATAAAGCATAATTTAAGGATTAGCCCAAAAAAATTACCACATGTACGAGTATATGTACTTACACATGTTTGGCAATAAATATAAATTGACGTCATTTTTCTTTTGAAGACACAGTGAATTTTTTCACATACCAAAAAATTCAACGAGGCATAAAAATAAGGTGTAGTTTCAAAAGGAATAGAGTTAGAAAGAAATGAATTTCATGTGAAATATGAGAACACCACATGAGAAGTATTTTACAACATCAAACAGATCTAAGCACTGTGGTTCCATCCATTTCTTTTGTAACAAAGTTAAAAAAAGTCAACGTTTTCATTTCATTGTTTCAGTTTGCATCTACATATATGTAGGAGGAAAAGCGGGCAGTTAGCGCATGTATTACGTTTTACAATTTAATTATTAAAAGCTCTCTAAATTGGCATGTTTTATAGGTTGTGCTAAATGTCTCGTTCCGTGGACGTAGGTAGATGGTTGCTTATGAATCGAGCCGGCATAGACTAGTTGTTGACTACAGTGGAAAAATCGATTTTCAAATGTACATTTTAGTTGGTTGCAAGAAATGCATACTCGTATGCCATGTGTTGTAGTTTTTCTTTCATTCGCTTTTTCAAAAGCCATTTCCAAATGCCTAAAGAAGGATAAGTATTTAATGCTTAAACCAAATCTGGGCAGAATATATCGCATTGGGGTGGAAGGGGAAGATGAAAAAAAAAAACTGTACAAGTGGTCATTGAACTGAAGGATATTATGGTAGTACTAAACATACTAACGAATATAAAACCCTGAGAAAAGGAACGGATAAAGTAACATAATAATAATTAAGGTCAAATCAATCAAACATTTTGCATATAACATGACTCATCGAAATTGCTATTTTCAAACCATGAGTAATTGGTATAGATAGAGGTTGTTCTATATGACAACTTAAAAATAAGATTACACTCCCGTTCCAGGGAAAACTGCATGATATTCGGAAGAGTGCAAAGTTATCTACAAAAACATTTTAGCACAAACGGGCACCTCTAAGAAACATTTTATGTTTATAACTTTCGATTACGACTATTATATCCTTCGTCCTATGTAGGCTGATCTTATATATAAGATAAGTTGAAATTATAAGTTGGATCTATTAAAAATATTTACCAAAAATTTCTCTGCCCACATTGGGGAAGTTTTTTTTTGCACAAATCAATCTGGAGTCCACAGTTCTATAACGGTTTTAACAATTCTTAGAAAAAAGACAACAAATGTAGTTTTACTATGACTGTTTTCGCTTTTTGAACGCATTTGCGACTGCTTTAATTACGATATACCAACGTTGAGCAACAAAATTTTGAAAATTAAAAACTGATACAGTTTTGCATTAAGCTTCGAGGATTAATGAAGCATTAGAGATTAGTAATACAACAAGTTTTTAACCATTTTCAAAATAAAAAAAAAATGATATATGAAGGGGTTTTTCCCGCATATCTTTTTATTATAAATACGGATTGATCCAGGCCATGAATACAAACAAACTTACATACAACTACACCTTTGACAACCACAATAACGTATGCGAAATACCTTCCTAAATAAAATGCGTGATCTTAATATAAGTTGATCACTTTTAAAAACCTTCGACATTTCTGAAAGTTTAACATTTCTATTTATTTACCTCAGAGTTTGGTCTCGTGCCGAAAAAATGGAACCAAGTAGTAAAAATGCCCATGCTGTGATTTATTACGAGTTATGATATGGATTGTTGATGCAGCAGGTCACAGTTTAATTAACTTTAAGACTTTGCGGCAAAGCTAGTTTTACAACCGCTGTATATAGAGTGTAGAGGAAGCATGGTAGTTGTTCAAATGTGATCGTCATGCGGTCACGAAAGGATTTATACCAGATCGCCGATAGACCATCGGTACAGGAAACGTCGAGTAATGAGCGTAAATAAGATACCGATAAAGATACCTTGCATCCCAAGAAATCATATTGATGTATTTTGAAATTACCATAACATAACTAATACTTCAGAAGATATGGAACAAACGGGGCTTTGCAGGAGATAAGCCCAGTACGGCCCGAATTCTAAATAGAGAATTAACTCTGCAAATTAACTCATACTCCAGTAATAATAAAATACCAGTCCCAAACTGGTGTTGATGTAACACAGAACTAGTTTATCTCCACTCGAACAATTGTACTTTTTAATAAGGCGATATGTAATAATTCAAATTATGGAAAGTACTACTGGCTCAAAAATGTCATTATCCAATAGGAAAATTTACCAGATCAGAACTATTATTACCAGCAGTTTCTTTCCCTTCAAATAACTGTATTAAGTAATATTTATAGAAATTCGTATATTTGCCACTTCATGACTGGTTGGGAAAAATAACCAAATGGATTAGCTCTATATACCACAGAACAAAGATGTATGTTCAAATGTCAACTACCGGAGAGGTGAATGCTGCGTTTGCACACAGCGAACAATTAGCGAGGCTATGCGCTGATTTCAAAACAACATTTGGAGAGGTTTCAGTGTAAAAAAAAAACAGTCGTGAATGCTATAAAGTCGTATCGAAAAGTAAAGTCCACTGTTTTCTGCAAAGCAAGAGGTATATATCAACCGATTACCTTTGCAATTGTCGAATGAATGTCATGTCAATCGTAAAACTATAAAAGCTTTCTGTTTTGTAGTTTCTCTAATGAAATTTTTAATTATCCACTAGCATTGAAAGTATGGAAGTATTCGGCGCTAGAAACTTAAATGTTAAATAACCGTAGAAATCAAGAACGATTTCTCAAATTTAGACAAAAACACAGCCATTTACATTATGGAGACAGTTTAGCTTGAGCTAATTCTATGTTGTTATTCCATTAACTAATGTAAAAATCGAAAAATTAATATCGGGAATTTGTCGCTTAGAAATGTTGTCAAAACGTTCTAAACCAATGTTTTGCCAACGCTTAACATTAAGTTTATCAACAACTCTTAACTCTGCAAAATAAATAGTGGTAAAATATTAATATGCAGACGTTGGTAAACCAACGAATCAATCAGGGCTTAACACTCACTTTATTTTTGCATTATTAAAAACATATTTCAGCATATCTTGAACGGCTATTCTTTGTTTGCCTTGGCTATTCTTTGTTTTAGAAGAAATCTTTTCATAAACTCACAACAAGAATAGAATATGTACCGAAAAGGCTATGTAACATCCAATTACAATTATTTGCACCAGCTCATGTCCACGTGGAATGTGAATACTGAAATTACATAAACGGTTTCAAACCGCAAATGCAATAGTTGCTGAAATAACGCCGTATATACCTAGATGTTTCACTCTTTTATTTACGTACTTCTTTGAAATAATCGTGAGAGTTTTTGTCTCTTGAGTGAAACCTAAAATGAACGAAATAGCAAATTCCAATTCTGTTATGAAAGCATGAATGAATCATTAAAGAAAGAAACATGCAATAAGGTTAATGAACTCATTGAAATGTTCTCCACGTTGTGTTTTATAGTTTCCACCATACAACAAGATGGCCAAAAGAACTTTGAGAACTCGATATACGTCGAAACGATTAACCTGTACCGCTTACAATTGTTTATGGTCATAGTCAGGTTAAGGCCGGATTTTGGCAAAATCTGTCCCATGAGAAAATAACCTATTCATACATAGATTAAACCAACCTCTGGAAAAATTGTTATTTTTCAGTGTATTCATTTCCATGTATTCACTATTTGAAAGCAAAATGCGGCTTAAATTTACAGATGTGAGAATGAATCATACAATCGCCGTTATTGTAGACGTAGTTATTGAAAGGTTCTTAAAAATACAACATTTCGTTGAGAAAACCAGAATCGCACTGGATACTGCAGACTGAAGTTAATGTTAACAAGTAAAACAGCATTAATTTCAACAGGACCGATGATTCTGAATTGTTCTTACTTATTTATTACATTTTCTGTCAACTGCTCCATTTGGACAAGGTGGGAATGACTCAATCTCTATGGAAACATGAAACATTCACACAAGTCATTTCGAACCACAAACGAAATAGTTTCATGGAAAAGCACCGTACACGGTTGGATATTTCACCCTTTATTTGCAAACTGCTTTGCAATAATCATGAGTGTTTTGCCTCTCTCTTAAGTCAAGTCTAAAATGGGCAAATTATCAAATTTCTTCTTTATCTTCTAATTCTATCATTAGAATTGTTCATAAATCATCAAATAAAAAAAACGTGCAATGGAGTCAATGAACTGAACTAGAGTGGAGTTCTTCAGATACCATCACGGAAAAAATAACATTTATTCAATCCTTTACAAACATTTTTTTACGAACAACCCATCTTGATGAGTCAATTCCCGAAATGTTTGTCGAAATCTTCAAACATTTAACTGATGACTAATGAGAACAGCAACGCAATAAAATGACGGTATGAATATTGTCACAGAATTTGGTTCAGACTGTACAATTTAGTTTTTATGGGTGGAACAAATGAAAACCACCGCATATCTTCACTTTTCGGCTTTCATCACAAAATCTACATTATTCCAGAGGGGTTCCCATGCCACGCAATAACCTTTAACCTCTTCTTTTCGATTTTCTTTAAAAAAAATCATTTTTTCGAATGATTTCTTCCGACTCATGTGTTCACTTTTTGTTAAGGATATTCCTCCAATACGTGATTTAAGTTTTTTTTTTTTACTTTTTTGCTGATAAGAAACTTTCCCATTATCCCATCATCCCAAATGTATGTCCCCGTTGAGTCCAACACTTAAGTTAAATTTCCTCATTAGGCATAATCGATTTTTGCAGATATCCAGGACACATGGATGAGCAATAAAGACACAACAGCACAACGACTTACCTCGTGGGTGTAAGCGCTCCGGCTTAAACCAGGCGTCTGAAATTAGTAAATATTGATTATTTAGATAGGCCAAATAGCGTGAGTAATAGAAGAAATCCCCAAAGCAAAAGGAAGCAAACAAGTAACCGGAAATGAACATGCGATAATAGAAATTAGTAATAGAAAAACGAAAATTAGATGGTTACAGATGCACAAAGTACCATAAAAATTAATCAAAAATGTTAGTAATAAATGCTTAGGAACGATTGCAATTAATTATACTAGCAGTTCATTATGCCACCACACCAAAAACAACACCTTTTTTGCAGTACAAAGAGGGCAAGGCAAGCAATAGGGCAGACGACAGATAAAGAGAGAGGAAAGACTTGAAATGGATATGAAAAAAAAAATTAACACTTACTAGGATCTAATAAGGAACACATTAAGGGACGTTTCTTGTAAACACCGTTCTGTGCTGGCTCTCCAACTGTATCCATTGTGTAACTTTTTAGACTTATTTATATATTATATAGAATTTTCTTGTGGAATATTTATAAATTTCACTCTTTTTTACTATGAAACTTTGATGTCAATAAATTTTATTGGTTACGACGTTCTTTGTGCTTCCAACCAAAATTTTAAAAATTGATAGATATTTCAATAGTAATACTTTGCTTTTATGTTTTCTTTGCTCAACAGAATTATTCCTTGTACACTTCTTTCTGTTTTATTTAGTTTCAATTTAAATTTTTAAATTATTTAAAGAGTTTTGCAAAACTATTTATTTCTTAACGATATGCACAAAAAGGCTTGTGTACCACGTCAATACCTCAAAGTGTAACTGAATTCATCATCATTGTGTGATTCAATTGTATTTGCAGCCATCTACCAAGAAATACATATGTATGTGTGAGTCCTTTCGTAATTGCGATTCAATTCAACGATGATTGTTAGACAAGGAAGACTATAGTGTCCCGCCGACCGTCATAGCCCCGCTCCCTTAGACAGAATAAGGAAATGCGCAAAGCTCAAGACCGCATTAAAAGAGTGCTGTTCTACCAAATGTGGAGAGTTACCTTCTCCCAAAAGCCCACAGCTAAGAGTTGATTGGGAAATACTTTGGCTGTTTTATTGCTTGGAAACAGTATTGTTCACTTGTTCCTGTGGAAAATTATTGCAAAACTTGTGAACTTTGGCAAGAGGATTGAGGTTAAAAACGTCAACAATGTATATGAAAGGTATTGGTTTGAAAAGTCTACTATTCTATTGATTTTCTTTTTTGTGCACATTCGGTAATAAAATGTGGAGCCGTCGTTTCATAAGGGTTGATAATAGTGGTTCAATTGCTGGTGTTGTAAAGCATGCGCTGTAACAACTAAACTACACAAAATCCCGATTTCATGAAAGCTCAGACCTAAAAACACTGTTGCTGCTTTCATATGTTGGATGGCTAAGTCATCACACACATTTACTCTCCCAGATAAAAATTTGGAAAATATAAACAAAACGAGCGACAGACTGAGCAGCCTCTCTTATCGGAAATTAATTATTTGTACAACAAAATAGTTTTTAAATAACATTTTAAACGTGATGTACTCGTATATATAGAAAAGTCAAGATATTTGTACCTTAGCTGATGTACTCATTGAAAATTTTGGAAGAAATACAAGTTATTTTCAAATTTTAGTGTTTAGCGTGTTTCATTATATGAATCAATTTCCTTGAGTAATATATTTGCTTGAATTTCATATGAAAAAGTTTGACATAGTTGAGAAATAAATATAAATGAATTATGAAATATGACCCGTAAAAATGTACTGATTATCCAACAAATTCCAACAGAATGCACATTTTAGGCCCTCATACATTCTATCTATGTGTCAGCTTCAAAGTCCAGCGAAAAAAAGAGCTGACTAAAAATAAGTTAAAGGACCCCACTACTACCTGAAGTACTAGTTGGGGTATAGAACTAGTATAGTTGGGGTATAGAGATATTTTTTTATTTTAAAGTTTAACACTTTACTTTTTCAAATTAAATCTCAGTTCGCTTTGGCAAGTAAATATTGCACTTTCCAATTTAAAGTACTTTAAACTTTGTTAAAAATAAACATTTTCTTTTACGTCATCCAAACATTTTCTTTTACGTCTGCATTTTGATTGAACATTTGAACTCTCAAAACTTTCATACTAATTTTCCTGTTTTGGCATTCATTTTGACATATTTTTCGTGTTCTTCAATTTTGCCGAATTGTAATTTGAAATTTAATGAACGAACTTTAACGTGGCCGCCAACAATTATCAATAAACCCCACCATATCGTTGCTTTAAGTCCTGACCTAACAATTTCATTTTATTTGACAATCCTACAATTTAATCTAGCAACTGAGCATGAAAAAACTGTCAATAAGTTGCCGCAATATCAAAGTAATGTTTGGAGATATTTCAACTTAATCCAATGGATTTTATGAGTTAGTTCATTATTGTGGGCGAAACGTGGTAATGTATCCACAAACACAAGATGAGGGACCAGTAAAAAACAATGGAGCAGATGAACCTAATCGAAAGATGTAAGGAAAAAAGGGAAGCAAACGAACAACGGAAATTATTACGCATCCTTACTGAATGTCTCAACATGTTAAAGGGAAAAACATCCCATACAACACACGATAATAAGAGAGCGACTTCAATATCCCCAAACAGCATAAATCCTGGTTTAGGTTTGTGGTAGAATAAGGGGAAGAAATTCACATTGATACTGATGCGTGCTTTGAAGGGCTTGGCAAGTCTACGAAAAAGTTAATGAATACTTGGACCAAATTCAATAGCGCTGGACATAATTGGACATAATATTGTTGACCCAGGATTGGGTACTGATTCCACGAAAGTAATTCAATTTAGTCTTACAGACAATTTTCGAATATAAATGTGTGTTGTTTTTTTATAACAAAATTCTAATCAAAGATCTTTTTGCGCCGACTTCAATTATAGAAACTTTAAAACTAAAAATATACTTTTTTCACAAGAATCGTCTTCAGTTTGTGTAACAAACAGAGTTTTTAAGTGATCTTAAAATAAGTATCTGAAAACGTCGTACAGACATAAAAATATCTACATTTGGGTATAAAATTTTCGATATAAAGATTCCCTTTTTGGCCGTTTATCCCAAATATGAGCTTGAAGGGGACGTAATTTCTTTTGTTTATTTGGAACACCTCCATGCAACGTATAAGAAAAAGCCTTTCTTCAAAACATTCTAAATCTCTGCAAGTATTTTTGATATTTACTGCATTTGTAAAAGAAACTTTTTAGAGCAACTTCGGATAAAACTTTGGTATGCAGGCGTTGAAAAACTGATAGAAATTAGAGCATTGTTAGTTTTTATTATTTGGACCATTTGCAATTTCTGCGTGCACGTTGAAACCAAGCTTCTTGTTCGCTTTTGTGGTGGTCAGAACACGCGGCTTGCGATCAAAAAATCAGACCAAGCTGAAATACGATGACGCCTTCAGAGAGTTTAAAATAAAATACTATGTATTTCCCAGGAAGTAAGAAACCTTTTATCGTATCTCATGAAAGTGAGATGGGAATTTCGGATATAAAGCTGCCTATTTTGAACCTCTTAAGATTCCCTATTCTGACTCTACCGATTTAGAAAGATTACTTAAGCAAAACTTTGGAGAATCAAAATGTATAAAGTATTAGATAGTACATAAATCAATAGCGCAAAAATGGCAAAGAAACAGATGATTTGAAATCGAACTGAAAGTCAGAACAATTCTGGATCGGTTTGTATCATGTGTATCAAGATATTTTATTGGCTCATTTTTATACAACGATAACGACTTGGAGCTCAAATTAATGACAACAACATACAACTTGTTTTTGTTCGTTAAACAATTCCGCAGAGACGAAATATTAACGAGAGACCGTCGATGTTATTAAAACTTTAATAATTTGTAATACTTATGCATCGTTTGAACTCCAAAGTGTGACAGATAAGATTTGTTTTATGTTCACGTTATGTGTAATAATAAAACTGAAACGCGATCACTTTATTTAGGTCAATAAATTACAATATGTTTTGCAGTTGAAAACGCATTTTCCCGACATCAACGAAATGCACTTATAATTCACTCCATCCTCCAAAAAAATCCAATTCAAATTCATCCTCCAAAAATCTCAGACAAAAAGGAAATAATTACAGCTATTTATAGCAAAGAAAAACAGTCGGTGATAAATGCCAACATGATAAAAAAGGTTTGCATATACAAACTTATTATGTACGCAGAAGTACTTGTTGTGAAATGGAAAAAAAGGATGGAGCCAGCAAACGTTGTCGAGACCTTTCATTCCTATTCCTTTTTTTGTGTGTTTATTTAAAGATGACATTCTTAAAAGAAAACCGAAGACAATCAATAAATATTCTTTCTTAACAAGACTAACACAATACTATACTGTGTACCTCATGCAAGGAGAGAAGATGAGATCTGTTTTCACATGCACATTTTTCTTTTTCATTTGTGTGTGTGTTTTTTTTACGATCTGGTTGAAAGACAGAAGACGATGACGGCTGAACGGAAAAATTCCAAATGTTTTCTCTTATTCTTCGTGATGGCTTCATTGTCTGACGGGGCTGACTGACTCTGTGCATAGTTAAGCATATAGCATCATAGTAGTGAGCGAAGTATAAAAGGGAACAAAAATTTATGTCAATGACAGCAGTAGCACAGTGAAAGAGCGTACAAAAAAAAGTAAACAATCTCCTCCAGATAATCAATGTGTGTGGCATTTACACTTAACAATTGTATGTGTTTAATGTATGCAGATTTATTCAACTAATTGTTGTATTTTTTTATTTTTTTTTTTGTAAAATAAGATCTCCAATAATAAAAGTATTTCCCCTGCTTTTAGATGTGGTTACATTTCTGCATTACTAATCAATAGACAATATCTTATACTGAAATAGCGAAATGTAAAAAAGAAATGAATCAAATATTGAGGATTCTATAAATATAATCCAAAGTATTAAATATATAAATGTCTTAAAAACTGTGAGTCAAATATTGAGTATTCTATAAATATAATTCAATGCATTATAAATCTAAATGTATAAAAGAGAGAACAAAATATTTTATTATTTTATATATTACTGAGAAACTGTAGAAATTGGAATGGAATATAGAACTGCAAGACTCATAACATACACGAAAGTTATCCAAAAGGACCACCTATTATGATGAAATAAATTCCACATGCATGCAAGCATTTGTTGTTAAATTATGGAGAAGATATGTTGTAATATTGTAATTTAATCAAATCGACCTTAAACCTTAAAATTACAATCCTGAATAAATAAATGAATTTATAATATATGTTCCAGCAAATTTTATATTTTACATCTGTAGAAGTTTAGCTATTTAAAACTGTAATATTTGTAGCAGAAAGAAAAGTCAAAAAGAGGCAGCTAGTAGGACTTGAGACAGTACCACTTCCATTTCATGCAAAGACAAACTACAATTGTAGTACATTTCATACTAGCGGGATTCAAAATCTGAACACCAATCAAATTTATTCAACTATTCTGGCAAAATTCTTCTATTTGCCAATACAATTTCGGGTAAAAATTTCATTTTTTTTAGTTAATGGATCAATCAAATTCATTTGTCAAATAGGAGGCAAAAATCAATACGTGGTTTCATTTCTTTGGACGACTAAATGAACAAACTTTGTATAATTTCTAAAATTTGGAAGAACATAATTTTAAATCAAATATTTACTTATTGACTCGTTTAATCAAACAAATCGCTGTGCACTGACAGAAATTAATATTACAATTACTTTAGTTTTTAACTTACAAACTAAGCTTCCATAGTTTTTTAATTAAAACTTATGGAAATATCATGTATCACAGTCAAGGACACGCAATAAATGGAAATCAATAGACATTTCCTAAAGCAAATGTAACGGATGGCTGTTTGTAGAAGTAGATTAGAACAAGCTTCTACAATATAGTTCTATATAGTTCTTACAATTTTTGTTATATCCAAGGATGAACTTCCAGCCAAAGAAATTTATGACATTTCTGCCATGTAAGACATTTTTTCAGATAATGTTTATGGCATTATCTGGCTAAATTTAAACCTGGTCGTGCAACCACTCATGATAGGAATGTTCACTTGGAGTCTCTGCCTCAAAAACAGTCGATATAATCCATGGCATTATTACGACTAATCGATGAGTGAAATCATGGCAAAAAAATTATGATAACTCCGAAGCCGTCTCGTCTAAAAAAAGGATCTTTCAGTGCCCTTCCATTTGGCAAAATCTGCGAATTTCGTTGTGAATTTGTTTCCCATTCATAATATTGACAAAGTTTAATCACCTGCGACAATTTCTTATTTTCAAATCAGAAAAAATGGTTAGAAAGACAGAAATGTATCACCAGAGAACATTTCATGCCACCAAAATGAAAGAAGCGAGAAAAGAACGTTACAAAAAATTTGTTAAAGGCAAATTACTTTTTCCTGTTAAATCGTGTAATGTTCAAAATTTCGTGTTAAAGTTACCCCCAAATACACTATTTTTCTACGAACCAACTATAGAAAAAACATTAAATAAATTTTTTTAAGTTGTTCGCAGGGTAACTTAAAAATGTGCGAAATGTAATCAATTTTTCACTTTTCGAAATTGAAAGATTTCGTGTCGAAATGACGAGTGAAAACTAATGTGATGTAATTTGAAATATATTAATATTTCGTTATCAGCTGATAATTGTTAGTTTCCACCATCATGTGGATCATTTATATTATTTTTATAACATTTGTGTAAAAGGTGAAAAATTCACAAAAAAAATTAAATAAATGAAAAATTTTAATTGCGTATTGCAAATAACGAGCAGAATGAAAAAATAACGAAATGTACATAAACATGTCAATGTAGTGACCATAGTTGTGAAAAAGACAATTTTTGTCACTAGAACGGAGATATGTAAGCTGATTTGGATCCGGATTCGACTAAATTACACCAATTACACCATTGCGGAATTCGTACACACTAGAATATTTGCGAAATTATTTAATTTCGAACAGAAACAACAAACAGTCAGTGAGACAGAAATGTGTATACCAATCTCGACCCAATTTAGATAAAGTTGACACATTTGGTGCCGATTCCACAAACTCAAAATTATTTCATTTCGATAAACGGCCAGTCTGGATGAACAGATATGTCTAAGCAACAAAAAACGTTGCTAATATCTGTCATTCTCATAAAACAGCAAATATATCTGTCAAACTTTTCCAAATCGTCATCATACGAGATGTATACATTCCATTTATAAAAACAATTCAATGCAATACTTCACATATTATAAATTGTTAAGATGTTTCCAAAATCTGATGTTATTTTTAAACTGTTAAACAGGTTAGCTGTCTTCTTTTTGGAATTTAGTTTCAATACCGAAATAAATATTTTGAACACGTTCCTGAGGGCACTTTAGACTGACATATGTATGTATATATAATCTATGAAATAAAATGATTTATTGCGTAGCGTAGTTTATTGTTTTCGGTCTATTCAACCCGCTTTTGATTTCGTATAACCTTAGAACCCATATATTCATAATAATTTATTGAATATTTGAAAAATGTTTTTGCTATGAAAATTTGATTAATGAATCTTCAACAAATATTTATAAATACGACTTATTTTGTAAAGAGCTCTTTAGACTAGTAGATACTTTTAAACGACAAAAAATGGAGTTAACACTCTTCGCAAACAATATCCCTTTCAGTACGCACCCTAACCATTCTGATCAGTGCTCAGGATATGGCGGATTTTTACATTTTTTAACAATTGAGGAGCCTAAAACTATAAAGATTAACAGCTTTGACAATATTTTGTGTACCACCCACTGGAAACTCTCGAAGTTTGGTATAACAAACAGTAAATAGAAATCAATGGACAACTTGACAAAGGAGTTGTTTCGACACTATCCCACATTATTTCCGAAAATGGATTCAAAGTATGACTTTACATCCAGAGGTTGAACTATTACCCAGAAAAATGTATGAAATATAAACATAAACTTACGAATGGTTTTGGTATTCTTTCCAGATCCCTTAAATTTATTATAAAAAACCATGTATACCTAATTCAAGAAATTGTAAGATAAAACGAACAACTAACCTAAATACATGTCGTCAGTCAAATCAAATTCAGTCAAATTCAGTCAAATTGGCTATCACTGCAAGCCGAAAAATCAACCTTCCAAAATTCATCTATCTCCATATATTGGTTTGCACTTAATGAAATCTAGATCTATGTTGAAACAACCGAAAGGTTTTTTTAATTTTCATGGGAATAAAATCGTTTTTGAAAAAGAGAGGGAACCATATTGTTTGCTTCAAATATAAACCTTTTTTCCTTACGGAAGTTTTTTTGATTTTCTCTGAACTTTTATGGGAATTCGCAGGCTTTGAAAGAAATTGAGTGCATCACTCACATTTTCTTCACTAGAACGCAAAATTGTTAGTTGTTTATAATTGCCTTCAAAAAGTTAAAATGGTTGAAAGGAGAAAGTCTTGAAGTGATTACAACAATAACTGTTCTCTTCATCTCAGACATTTCTTTCAAGAAAGTATTTTCCAATACTAAGTTGTCTCGCCCAACATTTAATACAGTTTCCATTTGGAAAATGTTAAACCAATTGATTGTTGTTCATTTGTTATTGACGCTGGTACAAATCACGAAACAATACGGCATTTCTAAAAATAGAACTGAGACGAAATCATAAAGTACAAATTGTAATGACTCATTGACTCTGATGATGGTGGTCCGCCAGCCTAACCGAAAAGAAGAGAGCCAAAAAGAATTCACGAAATTCAAGCACTAAAGCGATAAACGTTAAGCATTTGGTTGGTCGCACGGATGCTAGCCGGCTAATTTAACCAAACAACTAAATGAATTATTTAAATATTTATTTTGAAAATCACTCATTAAATCAAGTGATTAGTGCCCTTGAAATTTATAAACAATGGGTTCGTTCATATATTTCGTAGATGTTCACCTTTCTCTATTGCCTTAATAGAAACGACGAATGATCATTTCTTTCCACTCTCAAAGAAGTACAAACGATTTCTCCATGTAGCATTATAAGTATCAGACCAAAAGTATTCCATTCGGGCCACGTTTGTGTGAATGACATCATTATTCGAAACCTACTAGAAGTCATAGCGACAACTACAACGCCGAACAAACCAGCCAAGGCATATGATTCACAACAAACACAAAATCACAAACAAAAAGTATATAATAATAATCATAAACACGAAACAAATAAACCAAAATACACAGAAACGGGGTGCACTAATGAGTCCAGAATAAAATGGAAAATATTACCTATCACTAGGCTAGAGTCAAACACATACATACACACAATAACCCTAATCTTTCAGATGCAAATCAACGATTAAAACAAAATACAATCTACTCGTTAAATGTCATTTGCCGGCCAAAGATTTGCAGCAGAGAGACCACTTACGGGTCTGCAACAGATCCGTAAATAATGGACGACAAACTGTGAGAGAGATTCGTTTGTTTTTGAACTTTCCATAATGAAATTAACAAAAACGATAAAAAAAAGTACAGCAAAAATAAACAGCAACAATTTTTTTTTATCACAAAACAGAATTATGATAAATAAGAACAAGAATAAAATGTAAAAATGCTCCAACAAAACGAGTATGAAACAAATTAAAATTGGCACGAATGAAAAAGGATTGCAGATTCGATTACATTTCAAAAGAAATGTTACATTATAGAGGTTTCTCTATCTTCTAAATATTGGTTCGAATTTATAAAATGGTTCTATATTATCCACTTAGAAACAACAAATGTTTACTAACTTGAATAATAGATTATTTTGATAGCTGAGTTATTATTTTCAATAGTGAACTTTGGTCTAATAGATAAGTAGTCAGGTGCATTAGTAACGCCTCGATCAAGTGACTAATTGTTGCATTAAAACTGATCTGTTTACCCGATTTAACACTTCATCTAATTAGTCTATGACAAATTGAAATTGTTTAGCTTTCAGAATGAATGTTTGATAACAAACAAAATATATCGGTTATTTAAATTCGTTTTTAATTGAAAGATTTATTTTATAGGCAAAATAGATCAATAATTTACTGCATGCAAAACATTCCAATTTTGAATTCAATTTAAAGCCGTTTAAATAGGTATTTTATAAGGTTCCAGGAAAAAGTCTATGGAATAATTTTGGAAGTAGCGCTGCAGAATTTGCCTCATTTCCTGTTATCAATTTGCTATTTTGTACCTTGGAAACTAAATCTATTAGATAAATTGTTCGATATCTTCTACCAAACTACTCGAAATCGCATTATTCCTAGTCTTTTCCCTACAAAACTAGAAAACGCGAAATAAGTTTTTCTGAAGAAATGAATTGAACAAAATGTCTCTGAAAAAAATTAAATATCTTCATTTCTTTCTTCACATTTCTGGCTAAGAAGAATGTGGAGTGCCTTTGCGAAACGAGCACGGTACGTGACACTGAGTATTGGGATAGCTTTGCAGCTCCGACAACTTTTTTAAGAAGTAATTTTTCAAAAACATTATGATTCTTATGACCGGATTTTCTGGTCAAAACCTATTTTTAAGGTACAAATCTTTTAGCTTTTATCTTTACTTTCACTAGTTGTTAGTAATCAGCATTTGAAAGTGGCGTTTTGCTTAAAACTAAATATTTTGCAAACAAAGTGAAACTGATAAGAAGTATAAAAAGAAACGCACAATAAGATACACATTCCCACATTAAAAAGGGGCTTCAATGTGCATTACGATTTGGATGATGTCTTTCAACTGCGTGAACAGTTGCAGACAAATAATTAAATTATGAGTATATTGTAAACACTTTTTTTAATAATAGTATATTTCTTTATAACATTGTTATAGTTAAACAATAATTCCTTCATAAAAAAAGCTTAGAAAAAAATGTTTTTTTAATATCTTTTTTATACATATGTATATATGTATGTATATTATTTTTTTTAATTTTTTTTTTAATATTTAATTTTTTTTAGTATTTCTAAAAGAATATTTTATTTAATATTTTCTAAAAAAATAATCCTTTTCCCTTTTCATCCTTTTTCAAAGGATATTTTCCCGAGATATTTCTCCAAAAAATTATCATAATTAACAACATTCAAGAAAAAAACAATTTCCCAAAAAAACATTTTTTTCCAATTAGTTCTCGAAAAAAACAATTTTTCATTTCATTATCGTTTTCCAGAAAAAAATAATTAAAAAAAAAAAATATTTTCGAAAAAAAAAAATATTTTTTGCATTTTTCGACTAACTTTAACATTTTTTTTTTTGATTTAAATCGAATTCAATTTTCCTTTTTTCGTTAGCAAAAATTTATTTGGTACGAGATTACTTTCAAAAACTAATTTAATAAAACTTCAACTGGAAAAAATTGGCAATTCTTATGACTCTGATTTTCTGCAGATCGCCGGTATGGCATAAAATGCTGAAAGATCGACTACACTGAAAGTAAATTATAGCAAAGAGCTCTCATTAACGTAAAAAAGTTTATATTTATATTTACGCTTTGAAACAAGGCATAACCTTGTTTCCAAGTTTCAAGGAATAACCTTGGAAACCTACTTTTCCCTACTTCTCACCTCTTATAGATGAAATAATAAAAAGGTCATTCATTGCAAAAGGTGAATACACCACCAACAAGAGATATTTCATTTACACGAAGAAGAAATCTGCAATCCCTCTTGCATTCTTTACCACAAACACAGAAAAGCACGCACAATTTCTATATCGAAATGAATTAATTGATGTATGATGTCACATTTCGTACTTACCCAAACCATATTTGTAGAAAATATCCTCGACTGATACAATATTCGGTTGTTGTGCTGTGCTCGTGGGCTTTGGTGGTAATGGTTTCGAAGCTGCTGGGGCAGCAGCGGGGGCATCTTTCTTAGTTTCCTTAACTGCTGGCTGAATTTTAACCGGTTCCGGTATAATGGGAGCCGGCTTAGCCACAGATACGGGAGGAGTTGGTGGTACAATTGGCTCAGGCGTTTTCTTTTGTTCTGGTTGCTTGGCCACCTCAGCTTGGGCAAAATCATCTTCCTCATCATCCAAATCTGTTGTAGTCACGGGTAATTGTGGCTTAGCCGCAGCAGCTGCGACCGTGGCGGCGGCAGGAACAGCGGCAACATTTGCGGAAGCTTGAGAATCAGGGGTTGCTGTGCGTTCGTCACCTGTAAAGTCGCCCAAAAGATTTTCGGAAGAAATGAATTTTTCGTTGTCTTGTTCCTTCAAAGCATCTGCAGCGGGCATTTTCTTAACCGGTGAGGGATTGTAAGAAATCGAAGGCGATTCAGTGTCAGAATCCTTGCTTGAAACAGTGGCTGCGGGCGCTGCTGTAGGTTTAGCGAGGGGAGCCAACGGTGCCGGTTCATCTACAATGTCAGCAATACTGGCTGTTGCTTGCTCAGCCACAGGTGCTGAGGGCTTGAAGGTTTGACTATCGCCATTGCCCAAGTGGCCGAAGAGGTCATCCACGGCTTGTGCGGCCTTTTTGTCAACTTCCTTGGCCACATCACCGGCTCCGGCCATAAAGCCGCGCTCAGCATTCATGAAATCTGTAGTGGCCGCGGCCACACCTTGTTTTATACTGTTCGAGCTCTGTCCCAGGAAATCATCGAAGTCGTTAGTGGCCTTTGAGAACTTGGCATCTAACTGTTCCTGAGCCTCCTTGGCCTCAGCCGACATTCGCTGAACGAACGCCTGGGGATCCAATTGTTCCATATCTACCTCTTTCTTGGCCTCACCGAATGGCTTCTCGGTGTGAATATTATCCGCAGCAAAACTGCCCAGCAAATCGTGACCCGCTTGTTTTGTTGCATCTGCAGCACGACCAAAGATATCATCGATAGCAGCTGTGGCTTCCTTTTTGGCTTCCCCGAACTTGAAATCCATTTTTAGTTAGAGAGATAGAATTCTGGTGTGTTGTTGGAAAATTTGTTGCAGGAAAAGTGACGTATATGTCGTCGTGGTCTTCGTCCCTGTATGGTTTTATCACACGTATCACACACACCCTGTTTCTGTAACACTTTGACTTGACACTTCTTTTCCTTTTAAGCTCACACTCTCTCTGCTCTCATCCAACTTTGCCTTGTCTCACTGAATGACTTTGCTCTCAGAGGATTTTTTCTTGAAGATTAATTTCGTTTTTTCCCTTCAGTCAATTCGTTTTACTTTTATGCTACTCAATAGTTTTCTTGGGAAAGATTACTAACATTCAATTGGTTTAATTGATAAATATATTTTTATTGAATATACTAAGTCCGTTTTTTTTGCTGCTCCTTTCGAAAAAAGAACTTTTTAGTCTTCAACAACAGTCGGTCGCACTCGCGTAACTCTGGATGATGGATGTGGTTGCACTTCAAAAAGCAAATTGCAAATGATTCAAACGTTCGGTGTACTCTTTTCCTCTTCTTCTGCGTCTCTGCTTCTTTTCAAAGGTTTGTGTGTTTGAGCTTCGGAAAATGTTTCTTTCGTTGTTCTACTTGTTTTCTGTTAGATATATTTCGTCACAACACGCACGACTAATTGCGTTTTCTTAACAGATTTTCAAATTCGTTTTTCGAAATTTGCATTAGTTTCCCAAATTGGTTACTTCCATTGGATAAAATAGATTTTCTTTGTGAAATAGAAAAAAAGAATTATCAATATTCAAAAAGCGTTTTCCGGCTTAAAGCTTTTACTTTGCTATGCTTTTCCTGAGAATTGCGAAACAGCTGTAGCAGCGTTGCGTCTGAATGGAGCAATTGTACGACAAGTTACTACTAACAAACGGTAGATGGTGATAAGGGGGTTATAACATTTCCGAGATTCATGTTGCAGCACCAGAGTAATTTGAAATGTATGCATATATAAATATTTGTTTGTCGTTTGCAAAACAACATTTTTAAAAATACAAAATTTTACTTTTAATTAGATTTCAATTTCTGTAAATTTGTCCTAAAAAATTGATTTGTTTTTACACAATATAAAAGGTAAAACCACTCATTTTTAGTTCGGTTTTAATAAAGGGAAACTTCAATACCGTCAGAGATGTTTGTTAATATAATGACACTGTGGCCAACCAATTTAACTACAGTTGGGTTTCTAAGTTTTTTTGTTTCGCAATATTCGTTGAAAAAGAATGTATGAGGAATGAAGAAGAATACAAATTGGCTTGGCCTTACGTATTAATATAAATTAAACAATTGCTCAATGTTTCAGAAGATTTAAAAGACATATTTTATAATTTTAATTTTTCCATTTTTTTTTTACATTTGACTTCGAATATTTTGCATAATTCTATATTCGATATTTATTTTCCTCAAAGAAGGTATCAAACAATTTATATGATAAAACGATTTTGGCAAAATGCATGAAATCAAACACTAAGGATATAGTTTAAGGTACGCTCCTATGCGGTTCTATGGAACACAGAATAAAGTCCACTTGGAGTTAAATTTTCAATTTAATTAACGGTGTTCTCGCGACTATTGTAGATTCAGATAGATTCAGAAAGGTTTTGGCATATTTGTTAGCGCAACTCTGGTGCACGATATTTCTTCACTTCTTCCAAGTTCTGTTATTTATTAAGTATTTTGACACATTTTTGATACTCAATCTATCCCATCATGCAAAATTCAGTAGAGTGTAAACAATTTCAAGCGTTTAAAAGAAAGTCTCAATAAAATAATTCTTTTAATACAGGGCATTCATTAAGCGGCACTCACAATATCGGATAAATATAATAAACTCAACCAAAACTTCTAGAAATATGGTTAAATTAGTCAAATTTATCTGATAATGTGTCTTCATTTTAATTTATTTCTTTAAAAAAATTATAATTTTAAAGCCTGATAGCCGATTTAAATCAATATGAGGAGGGTCGGCTTAATTTTTCATAAGATTTACTTCTTTATTAACATGTTGATTCTATGTTGGGGTTTGACGTGAGTTAGCTTTTTATGTGATGTTGAAATGGTAAAGTTGATTAAAGGCACTGATTTTCTACAGAAAATATACGTTTTGTAACTGTTTATAGACGCTTAAAAAAGTGGCACTTTAGCACCGATCCTGCAATTTTTACCCTATTTGTGAATAATTTACTTCAATTTTCATGCCAAGAATTTGTCAATTTTTGCAAAAAAGATCAGATCAGTCTGTATGTGTGCCAAATCTAAACTTAAGAACAACTGACAAGTTTAACTTCATTTGCCAAAATTGGCAAATGTTTAGTTTGAAAATGCAACCAAATCATACATAAATAAGGTTAAATTAGTCAGATCGGTCTGTTAGTATGTGGATGCTTTAATATAACAAAAAATATTGCAGGATATTTTTGATTTTCTATCTCATATTAGTAAAAAATACAGTTTCAGAAATTTTATTTCAGCCTTCGTCTCTGGTGTATAATATAAAGACTTTCATGTTTTCGCGGCGAATGGACTGAAATGTATTCGGTATCCACTGTACTATACACATGGTGCTATATTTTACACCTCTAATAAGCAACTGACATTTTCTCAGTCCGGAAACATTAACACAAACAGAGACAACAATAAACAATAAGAATTGTACATATGATTAGCCAAAATTGTACTGGTGGTATTAACGCTGTTTTATTTAAAAGTGTTGAAATTTGGAATGTACTTATTTACTGTTATGACCCTCCTACATCTTGTGTTTTAATAAGTTTAAAGATTTTCGCATAAAAACGTAAATGAAACTTTCGGGAAGACTGTTAAGTGCAAAGGTTTTCGGTACACTTTTCGTTGGAACAGCTGCAATCACATTTCTTTGCAAACTCATCACCGCCTGCTAATTAAGCACCAGTGGTTTGCTCAAGTGTTTTCGGTGTCAGTCTCGCCCGTCGTTCTTGTTACTCATTGCGGTGGTTTTTATTTTTTGGTACGATTTTTCGGTGGAAAGACGTTCTAGGCGTTTTGGCCAAATTCTCCAGTATCATTCGATAAAGTTGTGTGTGTAGTTGCGGTTGCTCTGTCATCGTCGTTCGGGCAGTGGTAAAGAACAGAAAATGGGAAACCTTGACGGTGCTTTTACTGGAAACGGAATAACGCCCACGGCCATATATCCAAGTGCCACTGAAATAGAACATGAAAGTAAATACGACCAGGAGAAGCAGCGTTTAAGGAAATATTCAGCACCTGCCTATACGGAAATTCGTACACGAAAGAATGGTCTCAAGGCCAACGGACAGGCTGTGAATGATGGTTGCAAGGTAAAGAAAGAGCGCAAAATCCTAGAGGTAGTGGCATACTGCCTGAATACAATATTAAAAAATTTAGCTACAACTTCCAAAACGCTTTGTAAAGGGTCATTAACAAATTTTGTGGCTGGTGTTGCGTTAATTTAGAAAAACCTATAATTGCCCATTGATTAATGGTAGCGGCGTCGGTGGTGTGACATTGTTTATTGGCAGAGATATGCAACAATGCCAGATGTTTACAAAAACCAATTGATAAATTCGATGCGCTCTATAATATAATAGTGGATGATGAAACGAAGCAATAAGGTGACCAAAATGGTATCAATTTGTTAAGGCAAAGAGAAATTTGTTCTGATTCCGATATAATCTGGCAACTGCGAAATTGAAATGACTGCGCTTACGCGTTTTTCTAACTGCTGCTACTGCGGGGCCAAGAAAAAGGTGTGCTTTCCTAGTGTTTGGGTTCAACCTAGTTGAAAAGGCTGATGCTGCATACTGATGAATGATGGAGGCAAAACAAAATAGTGTGAAAACAAAATATACTTTTGTTTTGCTCTCAACAATAAAGGGCGATGTAATTTCTGTTATGATCCTAATAGGAACGTCGTCGTGTTGACATTTGCCATTGCGTCGGTAATGTTAGGGTGACCAGGTGCTAGTTAAAGTGTTGTGTTGCGCGCCTTCGAGCACTTAATCAATAGGGATGGTAGTCTCGATATTCCTTGAGAAATCGCAAACACTGAAAACGATATTTTGGTAGATACGGAAGTAGGTGTCAATCCAGTCAGCTGTGTCAACATAATCAATAACAGAAGTTTTTGAATATAATTCTAATAAGGAAGAATAGATGAGATAATGATTTTGAAACCGAATATTGGATAAAAGTCGCAATAAGTAAAATTGTTAGAAATTATTAGAATTTTACTGCAAAACTTTTACACTGATACAGCTGCGTAACATTTAAGCCCGTTAACAAAATTTTCTCGCGAACATGTTCACTTAAATGTTATTGACCTGGAGGTATATTTATAATATCTCATAATAGGTTGGTTTGGTATATTTTATTCCATTACAGAAATAGGATTTTTCACAAATCTGTCAGAGCCTTTGTCACACCCTTTAACTGACATTAAAGCCGTTTCTCCAAATACGTCTTCTAATACTTTTAATGAAAAAGATATTGACTTGAATGTGCTGCGCATAAATGAAAAAAATTGTGGCGATCTACATTCGCTGAATTATAGCAACCAAAATATCGCTTTAGGTTAGGTTTTTAAATAACTTGCTGTGAATAATTATTAAAAACAATGAAAATTTAGGAGCAAAAAACTTAAAACATATTAAAACGAGTCGACTGATGTAAATATGTACACGCACCATAAGTTCGGACGGGCCGAATCTTGTGTATTTGAAATCATGGAAAACTTTTGTAAAAACGAGTGGACACGGGCAAGAACTGGATAGACGCGGGACTAAAGTTTGTATATTCAAAACTATGAACTAGGGCTCACACTACGGTAAGCGATTTATCGATTTATTGTCACTCAAGTGGGGCGTGTCGAAAACGGTCCCTTCTCATACATTAATACCGACGAGGTCTTTTTCCGATGACAAATTCTAATTGAGGAGGAAACGGACCACCTTCTGAGAGCTACTAGTATAAAGAATTGTCACCGCTGATACCTGCACCTATTGTAGGAATATAATGATTTCGTAGAACTCTACCTTGAAATTAGAGGTACGTGTTGATTAATCAGTCAACTCGACTAACTGATCAAGCATATGGATTAATGACATTTATTTATTTATTTCTGGCTTGTAATTTAAAGCATTCCGGCCAATTATAAGTAAATTACGATATGCAATAATTCATCTATTATATTGAATCTGCTCAATATAATAAGTTAAAAAAAAATAAGTAATAAAAATTAAATATGAAATTTATAAAAATATAATATGAAATTATGATCATTAAAGACAAAAAAGTATGAAAAAAGACTAATTCAAAAGTTAGAAGTTAATTGGTATATAATCTGGAAATATAAGATAATCGGCATGTAATAAAGACTGCTCACACTTTAATTGAAAAAAAATTTTTAGAGTAAAGTCTGAAAGTGCTGTAGAATGTGGCTTTTGTAAGAATCAGGACATAATTTAAAACTATTTAAATAGCTTTTCTACCATTAATCGGTTATAAATTATTTAAAACTCATGATTAATTAATTAATCAAAACTTGGATAACTGATTATATAACTGAACTACACACTTTACGTTGTATGCCAGTCAGAAAGTTTTACTATATTTTTTTGATATTTCTTTACGAAGTTTTGGAATTTTCAATAAAATATTCAAATTTGATTAATCCAAATTCAGATTACTTGACTAATCTTAGATCTATATAATCAGAACATTCGATTAATCGATTAATTGATTAACCGAAATGTGGATTAATGAGCACATTTTATTAACCGATTAATCGAAATATTTTTTAAATGCGATTTTTGTCAATTTAACATTGCAGAATTCTTTTCTACTAGCCCCTTACCAACTTGAAATATTTTTTAAATGCGATTTTGGGCACTCCAAAATCGCTGAATTCTTTTTTACCAGCCCCCTTAATGTGTGGTACTTGAGCTCAATTCTTTTCCATTTTATTTCATTTCTTATTAATTTCTTGTGGATGCAGAATAAACATGTACCGATCTTTAGGGAATAGAGTTGGAAATGTTTATTCTTAACGAGCAAAAGAATGTACTGAAAAAATGTTCGTGGAACAATTTCGCTTGTTTGGCATTTGTTTACTCGTTGGCAGCGCTTATAAAGTATATACTTTATAGTTAGTACTTTCCTAATCAATTGTATTCGCTTTGAATTTTTATTATTAGACGATGCAACCAAATTTGGTGCTTGCGCTATTTCGCTCAAGAGGCGAAATGTATTATGTTCTCTAGCCCTAGACAAATTGCTAGCTAAGATTAATGGCTGAGCTTAAATGAGTACATATTTGAAATCATCAAAGCTTGTTGCTTTTCTATTCCAATACTCCTTTTTGTTTAGATTTTCGAAAATGTGCTCAATTTAATAAACTCTTCTCCACAATGTATAGAAACTAATAGTTTAGGGATAAGTTGCTATCTAGTCTATTTTTGTTTTCGATAAACAAACAGAACACCAGTAATGTAATCTTCAAAAGCATGCGATATGTGTTCGAAAAATAAGGTTAATTTTCAAATTTCTTAGGTTACGTATGTACATTCGACTTTTGATTATTATTTTTTTATGTTGATACACTCGTTTCGAATATGGTGGCCGTATTCACCAAATTTGGTCCCCTGCGACATAAAAAAAAATAATATTCGAAAGTCGAATGTACGTAGCCCGCGAAATTTTGAAAATGCACCTTATTTTTTGAACACACCTCGCATATCTGGTGACTAATTAACTGAACAGTTTTGGATGGTTTTATAGTATATTTGATGATTCACTCCATCGTTTTCGAATACTGCGAAAGTGCTAATCATAGCAAAACCTTTTTAATGATAAGGGTCTGCATGTTATTTAACAATTTGTTGCGTCAAAATTCTTGTGTTTTTTACTGAGACACCTTTTTTGATGTTGCGGAAGTTAAATTATTGACAGTAAATTTGAAGAAATTGAATAAACATTTCATATGTCAACAAAATGTCAATTATAGAGAATTGCAGGTATGTCCGAAATTATACGAACTGCAATTGACAATAGAATTGCTCACTCTTGAGTCCAAATGAACAAACTGCTTTTGTTTGTTGAGGGGTGAGGGTTATCGTATTTTCCCGGAAAAGAGAATGTGAAAAAGTAAACGTTATATTTCGACAACCATGGGATGGGAAAATAAATTTGTTGTTATTTTTATGCTAAGACGATATTGATAAATAGTGCTTAGGTATTTACAATATTTGTACTTTATCGAACTTCAAGGTTCAGACATAGATTACTGGGGAGACGGGTTTAACTATTCCCTATTCTAATCTTTTGCGCAATAAAAATTATCTTTGTGTTTTGATAGTTGCAAAAGTTGCTGAAAAACAGTAATATATTTTTAAGACAGAATTATTATGAAGAGATAAGGACTGATTGATATTTTAATCGCCAATGAAAGGAATGGAATGGATGGCTAAGCAGCAAGAGTTTTGTAATTCTGCAACATATATTTAAGTACCTTACCATCCTTTCTCACAAATGGGATATGCATTAAGTGCTTTAACAGATATGTTTAGATTTAGGAAATGATAAGGTATTGCATGGTTCTGCATGGGTATGTAGCCTGGATGGCAGCCTTAAAGATGATGCTATAATTTGCTTGGAGTTGTTCATTACAAGTTTGTTGCTATACCACCTCAAAGGTTGATGAAGCTAAACTTTAACCATCGTTGTTTCAGTATTGTTTGTACAAATGTAATAAAACATTTGATTTGGTCACGCTTAACTATTTCAAGATATTCTTTAGTAAAAACATAATGCACATATTTTCAATGTTTCTATATTTATGCATATTTTTCGCAGTTGTGGAGAGAAAGAAGGTGGCCTTCATGATCAAATCTATTCATTCGCCTTCTAAGGGTTGCAGACCAGTCGTATGCCCATCTTCCCGTCTGCAAGTTTGGGGGAGACAGATTAATATGTATGTATATAACAGAGCTAGGAATACTTGTGAGTAATGTAAGTCGCAATCCTTTGAGAGTTCGGATATCACCAAAAGTAGCAACTTGGCGAATTTAGAGCTAATGAAATTAGTTTAAAGAGATACTTTGTATATACTCCCTTTCCTTTAATTTTAAGCTACGGCCAAGTTTGACAACATTATTATATAGGGTTATCCATTTTTCGATTTCAAATTTAAACTTTTATTTCATTCTATATACGAAATAAAATGTCATTTAAATTGGTTGCAGCAGTGGACTCTCCAACGTATTTTTCGAAAAAATACGAGCCAATGACCATAATGCGTACGAAACACTGGATGCTTTTCACTTTTGGATCACTTTTAGACTCTTCGAGCTCCATATGCGACAATTTCGCTTATTGACGTATCCACCGAGTGAGAAACGAGCTCCATTGCTGAAGAAATTTTTTTCGACTGAAAGCCCACGCTTGATTCACCAATTTTGTAGTTAAAACTTAACTATTTTTATGCGTTCTCCGGTTGCCAAATGATCCATTTTCGTGAATGCTGAACTTTTCACTAAATAAATAACTAAACGGTAACAGCTGACAGCCTTGCCGGATCGGCAGTTTTGAAACCATTTGCTATAAACTCTTATGCAACGGGCGATGTCATACAAACTGTTTATAGGTGGCTTGAGACGTAACCTCCCGAGAACTTGTCCAGCTTCCACCTGCAGAGGATTACCCAGGACAAAGGGATTGGAACAAAATATTTCTTCTCGCAGGTTTGTTTTGACCTGTCATAGCCGAAAATATCTGAGAAAGTTTTGTAAATATAGATGCAAAATAGTATCTTCGTTCGAAGATATCCAACAACCCATTAAAAATGATACCGAATGTATCCATGTTTTGAGATAACTTTCAATTTTCCCGTAAAATTCATTTGTGTGCAACTTGATTACCCTCCATAATTGCAATTAGAGCACTAACATTATATTGTATGTTTTCAAGCAGTTCGTATATCCATTTCAATTCTTTACTCGCGCCTGACGGTGCTGAAAACCCGCTTTTTGCAGTGGAGATTGAGGCGCAGCTTTGTTTTCGATTCGACCAACAGCTCCATTTTCCCCCGATCAGTCTGCGTAACTATATAAATTGTTATTTCAATCACCACATCTTTCAAGCTCCAAGTAAAAAGGAATACCCCAAAAACAGGTGGGAACAAATGCTGCCGCCATCTTGTGTAGGAAATTTGGTAGAAAACTTATAGCATATCCTTAATGCAAAACAATAATATCTGTGAAGGAACTTATGGGGTTGCCAAGTCTATAAATGATCGCATGCTGATCAGATGACACGCCCGATATGATTCTGAAAAAGGTGCTACTGTGTCCATTTATGTCGCGACATTCCATAGATCAGTAGAATTAACTTGTCATACTGTTTTGCATAAATTAATTCATCCTTAGGAGTTTTCGGATTGTTTACCTTTTTGTTTCGCTTATCTGCTTCTTTCACTTCAGTTGAAAAATTAAGAAATTTTGCTTTTCTTGTATTGATTTCCAACACTGAAATCGCAACAGCTGACGTTTTTTCGTCGTAATCCGAGTATGTTCGATAATATTTTTGTTATGTTGCATCTTTCTTTATTACTATTTCATTTTTCACGCAGCTTTGTTTTCGATTCGACCAACAGCTCCATTTTTCCCCGATCAGTCTGCGTAACTATATAAATTGTTAATTCCATCACCACATCTTTCAAGCTCCAAGTAAAAAGGAATACCTCAAAAACAGGTGGGAACAAATGCTGCCGCCATCTTGTGCAGGAAATTTGGTAGAAAACTTATAGCATATCCTTAATGCAAAACAATATCTGTGAAGGAACTTATGGGGTTGCCAAGTCTATAAATGATCGCATGGTGATCAGATGACACGCCCGATATGATTCTGAAAAAGGTGCTACTTTGTCCATTTATGTTGCGACATTCCATAGATCAGTAGAATTAACTTGTCATATTGTTTTGTATAAATTAATTCATCCTTAGGAGTTTTCGGATTGTTTACCTTTTTGTTTCGCTTATCTGCTTCTTTCACTTCAGTTGAAAAATTAAGAAATTTTGCTTCTCTTGTATTGATTTTCCTCCATATCGCCTACCTTTTGGCGCACTTTAATTTGAGCGTTATAGGTAAATAATTACTAGTTAATTTGATGTTATATTCTAAATTATATTTTGTTTTTGTTCTTTCCAGTAGTATTTATTTTATGCATTTTGTAATTTGCTTAGTGTTGGCCAAAAGGCTTTAAATTACAAGACTGTTCAATAAATGAAATGAAATGAAATGAAATGAAATGAAACTAGCCTTGGTTATATGAAAAATTTTAATTTCACTACGATCAGATCAAATTGCAAGCAATATTGAAAATCTCAAAAGAAAATAAATACTGCTGGCACCATCATGCGTTTGAAAGCTAGACGAGGAAACTGGTCACACTGTGTAGGACACAAATCTAGACTGTCAAGTCGAGATAACCGTATGGTAAACGAATTATAGACCGATCAATTTCGAAGAAAAAATATCGGTCTGAAATATCATCATAACAGCTACATCTAAGCTGCTACACCGTCTGGTTTGCATACGTTAATGACAGATAATTACAACTTTTATATTATCTCAAATTAAATTATACAGGTCATTTTGTCGATTCTTGTTGTAGTACAGAAGAAACAATTCAAGTATGTTCTTTGGCTGGCATGTTGTCCAAAGTTGTTTGATTAGAGAACATTAGAAAACATATCAATACAATTTATTGAGTAAAAACTATGGTCGACAAGTATTGTGAGCATATTCGAAGTCATTGGACTGTTCTCATTACTTTATCAGTTTTGACTCGTAAAAATGACATAGAAACGAATGTTTTTGTTTTCATATCTTACAACAATGTAATTATCTGGTAGAGGAATCAAATGCCTTAGTTATGCTCTAATATCAGATAATCCAGTTTTCAAAACCTGTGCTGCTGTCACATAGATAGTGTTTCACATGTTGATTTAACGGCGATATTAAGTAAATTTGAATTTGGCCACCTTCTCTAAACGTAGAGAATTATGCGTCAGGGTAATATAAAATATTATTAGGATACATTTTTTGTGTTCCATGCTCATGTCTTTTTAACTAACAATCATTGACAGTTATATATACTCATTGATTTCATCGTTTGATTTCCATTAGTAATATACATTTTGACTTCTACGAACTTTTGACATTTATTTAAGACCCACAAAATAAATTCATATACATATATAAATTGATTTACGTGCGCGTACATGTGTACAACTATTAATTCAGGTTCACACAAAGAGAAAAATGTTTACAGAGAGTGCATGTAGGAATATGAAATGAATATTTTTCATGGAGAACGAAACTATGCAGAGATTTCATTCTATCGCCATCTACAACTATAACATTCACATTAGCATGTGAATGCTAATGGCGTTTAAAGATCTGATAAATTAATGTAAATATTTAGTGAAATAATTTGTTCAAAAATTCGGGGTATAATTTCAATTTTCAGTTCAGTTCAGTTTCAGTTTTTCGGTATTGAATACTCAACAAAAGTTAATGTCACGACTATTATAATTATTAATATGGTTTGTTGGCTTTAATACTATAAAATAGTTCATTGATATTTTCTGAAGTAAAAAGTCTGCTAACTGTTGTGACAAACTATAATTTGGGCAATGCCAGCTTGCGCTATAATACTAAATATTTATTTAATTTTATTTGGAGTGTCATGTGTTTTACTATTTTCAATTTTTTACTACTCTTTCAGAGATGTGATAGTGTGTTATAATTCCAAGTATGGCAATAAGAATAAAAATTAATTACTTGATGAAACGAGTTGTGTAGACGTATATTTGTATAGCAAATTTTCTATTCATACCACGTTTTAAAATATGTGTATGTGACAAATCTGATACGTAATCACTAAATTGATGTGTGATAAGAGCGTCGGGTAAATTTTCAGAAACTTTTTTGTACACCAGATAAGAAATTATCGCAGGGAAAAATGTAGTTTATACATTTAGATATCTATAAATTGGTATACATTACAAAATTCGTACCATAATGATAAAGTTTAAATTGCTATTATCGCAAAATTCCGCCGGCAACATTGCAAGTGCAATTTCGTACAGTATTCGTTTCTTGTTTGTGCCAAATTTGCCATGCTTAGAGGCAATTTATAAATTACGACAAATTACAAATTGCTGCAATATATTATGTTATTAAATCTAATTTATAATCAATAATCCAGCGAAACAAACCAATTCTGTTCTGTAATATAATTAACGATATTAACAAAGTTTCGCCCTACATACTATATTAATAAAACTAATCTTTTCACGTTTTCAAGAAGATAGTATTTTACTATTTGGCTTTAAAGGGGATACAAAATAAATATATGTAAAATACGTTTTCCACTAGAGCCTGCATCAGTACTGATTTGTATTTCTGTTTGATTGTGCAAAGTAGAACAAAATTAATTGGTCTCGGGCGTGCCTGAAGCTGACACCGACATCAGAGAGTTTCTTTGTTTGTTGGATAATTATTCAACGGTATCGTTTTTGACAACACAGATAATACGACCGTTGTCCCTATGTTTCCAATTAGCAAGTTGTTTCACGATCTCAAAAACACTCAATTCTTCACTTTGTAAGCAACGTCTCGAAAATATGATGCCAAATAACATAATGTATTAGTGTCTAAACAAATATATACATATGTTTTATGTATATATGTATATAAAATATGTTTACTATTTGTTATGCATCGATTGCGTGTTACTGGCATATGCTTTGACTCGTACTTACTTTTTCTCTATTGAGAATCCATAAGATAGTCTGATCACAACATCAAACATTCAACAATTGGCATTCGATTGCTTAGTGGAAGCACCAACATCACTAAACTCAATAGAGCCAAAAACTGCTGGTGACATAGGAGTAGGAGTTAAAAGCAAGCCAAGACTGCACATAGAACAAAGACAAGAGACGAGTTTGCAAGTCTAAATATTCACACAACTGCGATGTTATTATATTATTATGAAAAATTACCACTGCAGCTATCACCAAAATGCTGTTGTATTGTTTTTTTACGAAGGTAGTCACAAAACTGTCCGACTTAACAAACAATACACAAAAAAGTTTTGAAAAATGTTCTCCACTTTTTAACATAATCTCTTTTTAGCTCGATATAATTTTTCCAGCGATATTAGATAGCTTCTATGCCCTGTTCATATTAAGAACGCTTAATCTTCTTAAAATAACATCAATCACTGACTCCACCTCTGCATTGTTGGCAAATCTTTTACCACCTAGACATTTTTTCAAGTTTGGAAATAGAAAATAGTCCGGGGGAGCTAAATCCTTCGAACAAGGTGCGTAATGAGGCAACTCGAACTCTAATCAATTAATTTTGCCAATCGCAATAGTGGATGCGAGAAACAACACTTTTTTCCGCCAAATGCATCATTCTTTACATAGTTTCATCACGTAAGCCCTGCAATAAATGTGAATTATATTCGCATTATGTTTTTCTTCTCCTTTCTGAAGATAATCAATAAAAATACTCCCTGCCCATCCCAAAAAGCAGACGCCATGACTTTACCTGCAGATGGAACAATATTAGCTTTTTTTGGACACGATTCTTTGATTGCAGTCAACGGCTTTGATTGTTCCTTTGTCTCAGGTGTGAAGTGGTGGACCCATGTTTCATCCATGATTATAAATCGACGTAAGAATTCGGCCAAACTCTACTGAAAAATCACGACACTCACGAAGCTGTTTTTGCCCTATT
The DNA here is from genome assembly GCA_019455685.1 of Philornis downsi. Lineage (NCBI taxonomy): Eukaryota > Metazoa > Arthropoda > Insecta > Diptera > Muscidae > Philornis > Philornis downsi. The sequence goes on from JAHXMU010000039.1 coordinate 166,839, forward strand.
GAAAGCAAGCGCGGCACATATCATACGTACAGCTTTCTCATCTTCAAATCTTCGGTTCATATACGATGTACAGCAGTTTTTGAAATGCCTATAATTTCAGCTAGCACACGTACCTTCAGCCGAGATTATCCAATAACATTTTGTGGATTTTCTTAACAGTGGCCGGCGCGGACAGCTCAATTGGTCGATCACTGCGGTGTTCGCCTTGGAAGCTCGTACCGTCTCGTTTACACTCTGCTACCCAGTCGTAAACGAAGAAGCAGACTCCACTAGAGTAGAATCTAGCTTGGTTATAATAATGTAGACTGATACCTTTCACATGGAAATATTGAATTACATAACCGTTGACCAATTTTGTCCATGTTTACAAATTCACAGACATTGTTTACTTTTGATGGCTCAAATAAACAAACTAAACAATTCCACAAAAATATTTGTTTTCCAATTGCTGGCACCACCTATACGCCATGCCGGCTAGTTTGGAACGCCCTTTTAGTGGAAATACCTTGAATGATATAGGATTTACTGGAAAATTCAAATACTATAAAATTTTCGATCCTGACTAAGATCATTACTCAAGGTAGAATCGGACCGATTACATTTGCCTGTTTTATCAGCTTGTAGGATGCATTAGGGATTTACGTTTCTATTCGTTCACAAAAATAACATAACTCATTCTGATTATTTCCGTCAAATTGTAGACAGACTACACACGAACAGAAAATCAAAATAATTGCTGATCCCTGTCATAAGAGGGACAGCAGGCGAAGGACTACATGCCCATTCGTAAAGGTATTCGTTTGAATGACTATGACATCACCTACATTCAAGCTTGTGCTCCAACAATTGATCCTCAGTTCCATCATATGGAGGAAGCGCCTCTATAGAAGATCGGATTTTAATACTTTGAACCAAATTTATTTTGTTTAAAGTTTTAATGCTTGCGCTAGATCATCTTTTCTACATTACATAACTTTTATTGGTATATTTCAATAAAAAATAGCCACCTTTTACTTGCATGAAATATTTGTATCTCCCCGACAATGTTAATACATGACACTGTCTACCACTGGAATTGTAACACCACGTCCACTTATCTACGTCTGGAAATTCTATTGATATAGCTTGCTTTCTCCTTTGGCAGGTAAGGGAAGTTTTCGATAACTAAAAAAGGAGTAGCGCGCAATAACAGTTCGAAGATCTCTAGTAAAAAATAACTAAACCTCCATATCCATCAATATTTAGGACTACAGGTCACACAAGTACCGAGGAAAAGCATGGAATATCAGCACGTATCAATGGAAGCTAAACTGAATTGCTAGCGCCATCAAGTGGAGGATTGCGGAGCATAAAAATCAATGATGAAATGGTAAAAAAGTATAGCCAATATAAGAAAGTTCGATCGATAAGAGTTCCGATGAAAGCATTAAACTATTACAACAGCAAGAACCATTTCCTTCAGACCAATGGTGAACACTATAATATAAACAATACAATCGGTGTTTCCAAAAATATTTCCGCTTTTATAACTTTATTATAACTTTGACGGTTATAATCGGATAGGTGGCACATTGGTCAGGATTATTATTTACAAGGACTGAAAAGCATAAAAGTTGTTACGAAAATCAACGTTCTTCAACGGGCACAAGTTACTGACGGATTTTTTCGTAAAATTCTCGAGCAATCTGTTGTAGTTTAAATGAATAACAGATTAGAAGCCTCCAAAACGTACGTGCAATTTCCGTCCCGCCCGCGAAAAGCTTAAAACTTAGATTTGCCATCATTCTAACGACTTTAACTTTTCCATGGTAATTGTGTAACGTACCTGGGTACCGTTTTTTGAAAATTACCTATTTATGGCAGAATTGTTTTAAATCCATTCAAAATTAATAATTGCTGGATAACAGTCCCTCTTTCGAAATTGTTAATTACAATTTACTATTAAGATATGTATGAACTGGAATTAAATTCCTTTTTAGAAACAGTTCTTTTTCGGGGAAATCTGCTTCATCTTGCATTTAAACTTGCAGAATTTTCTCTGCGCATGATAAGGGGAGAGCATAATAATAATGGATGTTGGTTTAATTTAGGATTCTATAAAGCAATTATAATAAAAATTCTATTTAATGTATCCTTCTCTGAGAACCGCAAAAACTCGTACAGAATTTAAATTAGTATTTGACTCTTATTTTCAGCTCGGAATTAATACTTCAAAGACAGTCTATAATATTGTTATACGTAAATCATACCAATAAATAAACCAGATTTGGGGATCAGAAATCTGGTGCGGCATTCTGGACCTTTTAATATTTTATCTCGATTTCGTTAAACATGCTAAGCTATTTTGACTGAAACTAATGTGATACAATTACAGTTAACTTTAACAACAATATTCTCTAAATGTTTGACATATACTCATGTAATAATACATCCTAGCGAATGTCTTTAACCTCCACTTTAACTCAAAACAAATTCTAAACAATTGCCGCTCAGTATTTAACTCTAGCTCTGATTCCCTTATTATATTCTTTCACTTGCAGAAAGCGTCCAATGGCTATTATATGCAACCAAAAATTTCATCAACCGAATATGGCGCCCAATCTAAGCCTTCCGCCGCTGACGGTATATTACCGCCAGACCAGGAGCATTTTCAGAAAACCTCATTCGAAGAAGTACCATTACATACCGCCTGCCTTACATACATAGGATTTTATCTGCTCATGATTTTGGGTTATCTTAATCAAATGCTGTTTGTCCCTAAAGTGGCCAAGGAGGAGAACCGAGATGGTTACGTTACCTTGTACGATGCATTTGAAAGTTTTTATTCGCGCTATGTGTATCGCCGTGTAAGAGATTGTTGGAACAGGCCGATCTGCAGTGTTCCCGGAGCGGAATTGACATTGAAGGATCGTGTAACCAATGATTATGGCTGGAGTTTTGAATTCACTGGCACTACTACAAGATGTCTTAATTTGGGCTCCTATAATTATTTAGGCTTTGCCGCGGCAACCGGCCCATGTGCTGATAATTCCGAACAGACATGCAGAGATATGGGCCTCTCGCTTTGTAGTCCCCGTGTTGAGTTGGGTAATACAAAACTTCACGAGGATTTGGAAAAGTTGACTGCACGTTATTTGGGTGTCGAAGATGCCATTGTGTTCGGTATGGGCTTTGCCACCAACGCTTTGAACTTGCCCTCGCTATTATCGCCGGGCTGTTTGGTGCTGAGTGATGAGAAGAACCATGCCTCAATCATTTTGGGTATACGGTTGTCCGGTGCCACCACCAAGGTGTTCAAACACAACAATATGCGCGACTTGGAGCGAGTCTTGAGACAAAATGTGGTCAATGGCAATACCAAGAATGGAGGCAAGCCATGGAAGAAAATTTTAATCATCGTTGAAGGTGTCTACAGTATGGAGGGTTCCATTTGCCGCTTACCAGAGATCATTGCATTGAAAAAGAAATACAAGGCTTACTTGTATTTGGACGAGGCCCATAGTATTGGAGCCTTAGGTCCTAACGGTGGCGGCGTTGTTGATTACTTTGGAGCAAATCCAAATGATGTTGACATACTTATGGGAACATTTACCAAGAGCTTTGGCAGTGCAGGTGGATATATAGCCGGATCAAAGGTAAATAAATAAATACATGCGAATATGCTTCTGTTACTGAATGCTATTTATGTTTATTGTCCAGAAACTTATCGACTTTTTGCGCACAAATAGCCACGCCCATTGCTATGCGGCCGCCATGTCACCTCCGATAGCACAACAAATTTACACCTCTATGAGTATTATAATGGGTTTAGACGGCACCGATTTGGGTCGCAGAAAAATCAATCAGTTGGCACGTAATGCGCGTTACTTCCGCAGGCGCTTAGCCCAAATGGGTGTGATCACCTATGGCCATGAAGATTCACCAGTAGTGCCGATGTTAGTGTATCTATTTTCCAAAATAGGGTAAGTGCCAAGTTATGTCACTCTACTTAGAAACATTTTTTT
>JAHXMU010000039.1:182999-254877 GCA_019455685.1 Philornis downsi
AATGTGAAATTATGATTATTCTATTAATTGATTGATCACAATATGGATTAATCTTACAATCATTTGATTAACTCATTAATCGCACATCTCCAATTAACTGTATCATAACTTTATATCCTACTCAAAATATCAATCTTTTAGCACTTGGAATTTGACACCATACTCGTAAATTCTGCATATTAAACAGAAATATTGATGGATTTATTAAATTTTCTTCAACAATTTCCACATAACTTATTATTTGGTGCTTATTGGCAAAAAGAGCTATTCCAAGGGACACTATTTTGCAAAGGAACAATCGAACCATTTCATTCACTCAATATGAAACTGATAATATGAAACTTTTTCAAACTGATCTGGGACATTAATCTAAGAAACTTACTTATCTTGATGGTCAGCAAAAACTACGTCAAATTAAGTATGCCTCAGGTCGATCCGCTTGATGCAGGAATCTGGAAATTTGCTTAAAAATATTTCATAGTAAGAGACAGTATTAATTCGAAATTGGTTCAATTGATTCAGTAAAAAAAAATATCCACACAAGAACTAAACCAGCCTCTAGAAAATTATGTTTCAATAATTTTATCACTGATTCGATGCTAGAATACAGAGGCCAATTGTTATACATTTTTAAGAGAACAACCTAATTGTGGAAGATACGAAAAAATAACCATTTTCATTGCAAAGAACAGACTAAGTTGGTAGACATTCTGTTAAATAATATCCTGAAATGATCATTTAAAAAAGACCGCTTGGGAATAAGACACCACACATACAAGTTGGTCGATTTAGCAAAAATTAGCTGTATAATTTGTGAACGAGAGGTCTTTAGAAAGTTATAAATTCGTTTCTTTTATGATCCTCAAATAGTTGCACCAAAGCAAAAAGATGTTGGCTTAAGGTACAGGACGCCTCATCGATTGCGCTAAAAAAAAAAAAAAAATTTAACAAATTAATTTTATTTTTTTATCTATAGAAAATTTAATTTTATATTATATAACTAATTTATTTTGAAGATGAAGATGAAATGACCTCCATGCTCATTCACGCATGTACGACGCCTGATCAGAAAATTATTCATTACTCAATTATTGTTTTAATGAACTGCTTCAATTCAGTCAAATTTCTTCGTTTCGTTTTGTACACCTCTTGCTTGACATAACCCCATAAAAAAGTCTGGTGCAGTCAGGTCAGATGTGAGTAAGGAAAGTGGAGTTTCTGGAAATTGATTTGTCTGGCTATAAGTGCAGTTGCTTCAGGTCAGATGTGAGTGAGGAAAGTGGAGTTTCTGGATATTAATTTGTCTCGCTATAAGGGCAGTTGATTCATATTGCCGAAATTTCTGTGTAAACGCCTTCAACGTCTGCAAATAACGATTTCTATTGTTCCCGCAGTGTTTTGTGTTGTGTTTGTGTTTGTTGCACAATTCGTGCGCCATCCTGTATATAAGTATATTGTCTCTGGAGTTCGGCCGGGCCAAACTTTTATTTACTACTTTGTACCTCTCAAAAAGTTATGCCCTATATTACTATATTACAAAGACTCCAGTTTTATACAAATATACAAATTGTACTCCATACAGAGTTGTATTTTCCTTTTTCAGGGAATAATTGTGTAGACCACCCTTTTTGCGTTCATGTGGATATGGAACTAATGAGAAAAATTGGGTGCAGATATACTCGAATTTTTTTTTCGCAGCGAATATGATATTGAATGGTTTGTCATCAAAAAGTAATTGTCGTAAAAAAATGGGATATCCTCTGTTGGATATAAGCCCTCTATATACAGTGCTACGAACTTAGTTTTTTCAAATCCATCGGTCTGGCAAGGCTGGTAGCTGTTAAATACCAGTCAGTGAAAATATTATTTATTTAGTCAAAGGTTTCTCATTTACGAGTATGAATTGCTAACCAACTAAAGAACGCGTAAAAATAGTTAATAATTGATTTATACGTGAGCACTTCGTGCATTACCGGCTGATTATGGTCGTCATAATCGACCTACTGTACAAAAATTGGCAAGATTATAAAATAATTTGAAGAGAATTTAAGCGTTATAGATGTGGTCAGGCTTGTGCATCATTGCAATTTACACACTGCCGAAAATATCGCTTCTGTTAGTGAAAGTGTGTCAAATAATCCGAATTTCAATTCAGAGCGCTATAGCCTTTGATAACCGGCTTTTTTGGCCTGCAATTGAAGACTATGAACTGGACGATAAGTGGTCTCGACAAAACGGTGCCACGAGCCACACAGTATGACCGATATTGGCTTTATTGCAAGAGAAGTTTCCAGAAAGCATAATTTCACGTTTCACCAAGGTTAAGCCATTTGGCGCCGTTAGACTTTTTTGTGGGCCGGATAATCTCCAAACATTGGAGCATTTGGAAACCTACATTCGCCAAGATGTCTCCGAGATGGATCCACTACTGCAACCAATCCAGAGGCGGCCATTTAAATTACTTTGTATTTCGTATATAATGGCAGCGTGAAAACATTATACAGCCCAATTCTTAAAACTGCCAGGGAAATGAATTCCCAGAGAATAAATTTTTCCCAAAAATAAAATCCTCCAATTCTGAACAGCCTGCGAAGGGAGAGAGAATTCGAAATATTCTAAGTCAGCTGTTTTACTTCTTTTATCTAATGTTTACAAAAAAATTTTGCAAATTTACCAATTTAATTTTATAAATTTTAAAAGTAAAAGTGTTTGGAGTGGAAAAAGAGGTTAAAGAAAAAAAAATAATGTTTAATGCGGCAAGTATAATGTTAGCTGAAGAAGAAAACGGAAAAACAAAGAAATTTTATCCTCGATTTCTCTTAGCCTCAATTTCTCCATCACCAAGTTGTGCCGTTTGATCTTTTTCAGCTCTGCCCTCTTTAAAGATAGATAGAGCGATAATAAATAAATAAAGATAATAGAGCGATATATTTTTTGGTGCTCTAAAGCTGCTCCTTCATCACCTCCAGCATTTCTTTTTGAATACCAATATCCTATTTGAGAATGTCGGTAGTGAACGTTTGTTTTGGCTTTTGCTGAAATTTATTTACCGGTGCTTTTGACGGTGTTTCTGTGTCATTCGGTAACAATGCACAAACTTCGCTAGGATCCTTTTTGGAGTCCAGCTTCAACTTTTCCGTAGATGGTTTTTGGGGCGTTTCTTCATTATCAACACCACCGCTTTTAGGCTCATCATCGGGTGTGGAATCCAACAATATTTCTAGCGTTTTTTCTACACCAGATTCACCTAGCCCGAATTTTTTAGAAACTCCCTCCACAGAGTCTTTCATACAAATCAGGTTGTAAATAATTTCCTCATTTGCAGAAAACCCCCGCTCCATATTTGGGCCTCCACCAGTTGCCCGAAAAAATTTTAAATTTTGTGCTGCGTTTATGGCGTACTTTTCTTTTGGTCGCGCCAAACCTGAAAAATAAATTTATCATTTGTTGCTCTGATAGGAAAATGAGTTGCCACTTAATAATTCATACCTTTTTCCATTCGGAGATACTTTTAATTGGTGGCTCAGCTGCGTTTAATTCCGCCTCTAAATTGCGCCATATTGCATTCAAGTTATCTTTGCTTCCTTTAAACCATCCCGGGCACCATCTGGGTGGGACTGCATTGCATCTATAAGGATCTCTATCTGTTTTTTATTTGTTGTTTAAGACCTAAAAATATGAACAAATTAAGATTTTATCAAATTTTTAATGAAAAATTTACATTACTTACATTTTTTTGGCGCAATCCTCTTCAAATTTTTGACGGAATTATTCCCAAAATTTGTCATCATTTTTCCTCTTTTTATGACATTCGTAATAGCTACTTTTTTCCCCGAGAAGAGTTTCCCAGTTTCGAAGTTTATTTAGAATAGGAGGAAAGTAAAATCTCCCTGGGAGATTGTTTGAGAATAGGAGAGTTGGGAAAAGAGAAAAATTTCCCAGGGACGTTTCATTCATAATTGGACTGATAATGAAATAAAAATTTCTTCGAAATTATAATAGTTTTATGCGTGTTTTTTTTTTTTTAACTTTACTTTCGAAGCCAAAAATTGGGTAATCCATTACTTTACATAAAAGTGGTTTTAGGTTAAGCAGAAAAATAGCAAACTGGGTGAACTAAAACAAAATTCAACTTTTTTTCGTCATCGAAGTTGCTATAAAAATTTCAAACTTTTGGTAGAAAAGGCCGTGGTTATTGGGCAACTTTAATATAAACTGATTTCAAATTGCCAAAGAATAGCACTAAAATAAAATATCCTACATAAAAAAAAACCCCAGTGGTAGAGTGTTCTAATAAATACAAATTTCTCTTGATGACATAAATTGATTTAGAATCTTTTCCATCACCTTTTCGATATAATATCGAATTTGGTGTTATTCAAACAACTCAAACATTTAAACACAAAATAGCGCAAAGACGAGTCACACTTTTGTTTAACATTACCAGTCCAAAATATGCGCTTCAACTAGTTTTGTATCCAAGGGGCAAATAGAAGTTATAATATGAGACCCCAAAGGGTGCTAAAAACACCGTCAAAGATGCCAACCGGAACTACGCGAAACAAAAAATGTACAAATAAAAAAACGAGTGCTAAACGTGAGTAATGTTACACGAATAAAATACCGGCGAAAATGTCAGCGAGACATCTAACATAAATCGCACTTTATTTAAACGGGAATAAGGACGAAAAACAATGCAGGTAAAAAACACCGGATCGCATAGACGCCGTGAAACATGAAGTGATACAAAAGAATGACAAAGCTTACAACATACGAGTATAAATTATGTTTAGTAAGCTTTAAGACCAACTAAATAATGCGATTTAATGGTGATATTGCCAGTAGCACCACAGTACGACCACATACACATACATACATGCGGCCAAGGTATGGAGCCAGGAATTGGGAATCGTAGTGCCTGACTGTGTCCTGGCAACATGTTCACATATGCTATATTTCGTTCTCGTGTGGCATGAATGTGCGAAACGGCAAACGGAATAACTGTGTGATGGTGAGAGAAAAAAAAGTATATACTGGAGTTGGGAAACGTACGCAGGAGTACATGTGTTTGTCACGGAAAGTTAACGGAAGTGTTTATATAGTGTTGAGACTATTCGAATAGGGAGTATAAAGGAAATGCGATTTACGACAATTTACCGAGTAGCATTACAACGTGTTATACTAAATGGTCACACACACACACACATACACGCGCGCAGATAACAAACTACTCACACGTCCTGGCTAAAGGACCGCCACAACTTTATGTACTTGTCCGCTTATATACGATACGTGTATATGTGCGAGTGAAGGCCATAAAATATAGGATAACAATTTGTTACAATTCAACAAGTTGCTGATATCCCCTTCCAACAACAGCAACAACATTAGCAGTACCAGCAGCAGTGAGCAAAAAAAAAAAAAATACAAAAGATCACATGTCGACTGTGGCAATGCAAAAAAAGACGAAACGCAGAATAAATTATTATCCTGAATTTTTGCCAAATATTCACAATTATTTGTATCGCATCATCTGTGAATACATAATATATTATAATGTAGGTGTGTGTTTGTGTGTAAGGGAGTCTGTATGCCAAATTCCGGATTATATTTATAAATAATTGCCTCTCTCGTGTGGTGGTGTTTGCCGTTGTCGTGAGTCATCTAATTACAATGCCCATAAATTTTACTTACCCCCGGCGATATTCTAGAAGAAATTTCATGATTCTGTGATTATGGCTGGTAATCTGAGTAATTAAGAAGGTAATTATAAAGACCCACAATGAGTATTAAATTGCAAAGAGAACAATAGAAATGCAGGATAATTTCAGTTCGTGATAATAGCCATTGTTGTGAAAGTTAGTGAATTGATGTTCATCAAATTATAAGCTATAAGCTGCTATCTCTGAAGTGTACAATTGTATATTAATTATGTGTTAAAGTAGAAGGAAGGCGAATCTATTAAACTTTATGGTATTTTATATTCTACTTGTGTATTGCATTGAATTCTTTCAAAATCTTACTAAAGGAGTACCAGTACAGACCATCCAGCCAGGTGATTTTACTTATACACACTTTCAACCCAATGTCCTTTTGTGTAGGTGCCGATGGGTGCACAGTGCTAGAAGAAACGTAGTGAATCGCTTGTCTTTCATCAAAATGATGTTAGCACAATAAAAGAAATAAAACTGTAGCATAATGAAGGCTTGCGTTTGGAAAACGCAAGAAAATAGAAAATAGAAAATACTCGAAGAAACCTGGAAAAATAATCAATTTTTATTTTTGAATACAAATTTATCATATGTTTGAGGTACGCAAAGTTTGGTTAAATTTAGCGGAATTAAATGAGAGATAGGAATGAATGAATTATTATGTTAAATTATGTTAAATCGTTTATTTCTATTGGAGGTACTAAAGATTTCACGTTAAGCATTATAAAGTAATCTAACAGATTGTGATCAGACGTGCCAAAGTTTTTATAGCCGCCCCCATGTATCGCGATCTTGGATGATACATCAGGTCGTTGCATTACAAATTATCATATATCGATGTAGCTTGTTTTTCCAATGAAGCATTCACTGCAATATTTCCACGATTATCCTATTATCCTCCGCCTTACCTTTAAGAAGTGAAGGCTTTTCCAAATAAGGTGGGTCGATATTGAGATAAAATAAACAACGCGGTATATAAAGCATTAACGAAATTCTTTTGTTTTTATTTGAAAGTCTCACAAATGTCAGTACACAGGGTGGCGCACTAATTGTGCTACAATAAGAAATTCAAATAACGTTTTTAACCAATGCATTTCATTTTTTTTTTATTGTATAGAAAATGCAGTTGTATTTTTTACAACTAATTGGTTTTGAAGATGATAGACTGTAAATGACTTCTAAACTGAGTCGCGCATATGCGACACCTGATCAGAAAATTATTCATTGCGGCTTGAAGGGTCGGGATTGCCGCATTTATTGTTTTAATGAACTGCTTTAATGCAGTCAAATTTCTTGGTTTCATTTTGTACACCTCTTGCTTGACTTAACCCCATAACGAAAAAAAAAAATCTGGTGCAGTCAGGCCAAATCACTTAGGAAGCCAACGGAAAGTGAAGTTTTTGGATATGAATTTGTTTGGGAATTTTCGGTGGAACTCCGCCTTAACTGATCTGGTTATGTGTGCAGAACCAAATGCTGTTGAAACGGATACGTTTTGAATGTAGTTCTGGGTAAAGAAAACTACTTCAACATCTTTAAATAACGGTCCCCATTTTTCTTCTTAGGTGGCGACTGTAATAGACATCCTTATCTATTATACGCCTCCCGTAGAAAATAACTCCAAGCGCTTCGATCTTCTGCGCTTCTTCTCCAATTCGTCACGCCAAGTTTCGAAAGTATTTCAACGTAGTTTTGGTCGCCCTCTTCTGCGCCGTCCATCGAATTCGTTGTCGAAAACTTTCTATGCTGGAGCATTTGGGTTCATCCGCACAACGTGACCCTGCCAACGCAATGTCTATATGTATATATTAAGGCGATGCGACCACGTCGATGACGGCATATAGCCCATCCAGCTCATTGTTCACGCGATGCCGATACTCTCCGTTAACGATGATGCGTCCATATAGTTTCCGGAGTATTTTCCTATCCAAAACCGCCAGTACTGATTCATCCGCTTGCGTCATACCCCAGGATTCAGCTCCATATAACAAGACAGGTAGAACCAACGTCTGGTACAGTTGGATTTTATTTGTCGAGGGAGGGCTTTATCATTGAATCGCTTGCTTAGCCCACAGTAACGTCTGTTAGCAAGCAATACTCTTCTCTTTATCTCCATGCTGACATCAATCGTTTTGTTTACAGCGGAACTGAGGTGGATGAATTCTTCCATCATTTCAAAATTATAATGGTCAACGTTTACGCAGCATCCCAAATGAGTAGACTCTTTGTTCGTTGAAACCAATAACTTTGTTTTGTAGTCGTTTATCACCAGACCCAATTTCGCTGCTTTCTTCTCGATGCTTGAGAAGGCTGCAGTAACACCTCGCAGTTTTCTGCCAATGATGTCTATGTCATCTGCATAAGCGAGTAATATATGGCTTTTTTTTGAAGATGGTACCAGTTGTATTAACTGCAGCTTTCCTCATAATCCTCTCCAACCGTATGTTGAAGAGGTCGCACAATAGACTATTGCCCTGCCTAAATTATCGTTTGGTGTAATGGTTACGGTCCCCATTGGTCCCCGTTTTATGGTTGTAGCACAATTCGTGCTCCGCCCTGTTTTTTAAATTGCTTCGCTCAAACGTCCCCTGCTGCTTCGCACGACGTTTTGGATCCCTGAGGTCTAGTTATCAATGACTGTGCCGCATAAATCCGCCTGAATTTATGTGATGCTCTGGGTTATGCTGACTTTCAGGTCGTTCGTCGATTGCGACCTGCAGCTTCAGAAAACCCGATATGACACAGTCTAGCGGGATTGTGTCCCACAATTTTAATGACAAATTTACGTCAGCTCCGGCATTAGCAATCATACCTAAAAATCGTTTATATAGAACGACCATTATGGGAAAGTGCCGTCCCGCTAAAACAAGATGTCATTTACGATCATATCGTACAATTTTGGCCATATCAAAGGGTATATTTTTATGGATGCATTGTTAGTTGATAAACATCGTGTGAGTTTAGCATCATCTCATATACGAATAATACATTTTGTTTGGCTGTAAAATTAGTGCAACATTTTGATGATAAAGCTTTAGTGACTAAATAATAAACAACAAATTTGACAAGATGTCATCCAATTTTGAAAATCCTTTATACGAACTGGGATGATTTCTTCTCGTACATTCCAATTTCCATCGTATTGCTTCTAGTTAGCGAATAAAGTTTAAGACTGTATTGAAAAGTGAAAGCTTTTTTTCTAGAGGCGGATTTGCCTCTGCGTACGCAAGTTGTTTCATTCAAAATCCGATTGTGACAATATCGGCTTGTATGGTGATGGATGATGCGGTGACTGTAGGGAAAATTTGTCTGAACCAGCAGTCTTTTGCTTTCTTGTTTCCTAATTTCCTTTTATTTCATGATGGAATTATAATCATTATTCATTTCGGTACTTTATACGTACATAAAATCCGTTCGATTAAGTAATTTGAATAAAAATGTTTTGGGGCTAAAAATTGTCTATATTCAAAAAGCTATGATTTTCGCTCACTTACAATTCGGTTGATTCCTTTTAAAGAAACTGATTTATTAAAGTTTCATTAATTTCTATTAGCTGTCTCGTAAGATTACCATATATTTTGTATATTTTGAGTTTGTTTCCTAATTAGACAAATGTTTTCGACTTCCGAAAGTGGTCTACACATTTCATTACCCTAAATATAACATTTCGATGGATTTCAATCGCTGCCTGATAGTTTCATGACCATCAGAACTTAATAATGTGTCTCATTTCCGCTTAAGGAGTTCTTGATTACTTCTGCTCTTCATCTTATCTAAAATTGAGATTTATTCTTTCATTTATTAATTGTGACCGACCATAAACTCATTTAGTTTTAATGACAAACACAAACTCTTTAAGATTCGTTTGAGTGTTAAACAAAATCCGAAAGGAAGTTATGGAGGATCTCCAAGGAGCCATCAGGATGCTGTTGTAGCTAAGCATTGGCATTTGTTTAAGCTAAACATTTTTGGGTAATAAAAATATTTCATATCAATTTCATGCTGTGCTAAATAACTTCCGCCAGTTGCATCAGATGGAAAATTTTATGTTCCCTCCCGCCCTCTAACGTCCTGGCTGATTGTGCATAAATGCGAATGGAAAGGATATATGTTATTTTTTCGGCTAGCAAAACACAAGCAGCGTTACAAGGACGCAGGACTTGCAAAGGAATCTGGCAAATAATAACATATGCAAAATAATACCACTACGCAAAGTGAAATAAAAATACATACTTTGGAAAATGCTGTTCAGCAGAGCGGTAGCAGTAGGTGAAACTGCCGGCGGGGGCTGAGGGTGTGAGGCATCATCTATTGCTTACTTCCGCTCGAATTGAAATGCATTTTGGTCAACCGAGCATATAAAATATCCTTAAGATATAAAAAGTTTTGCATTAGCAAGAGAATACGAACGAACATTCGACGTTCCCTTACATGTTACTAAAGCATTTCAATTGAATCTCAGCAGTTTGTTACGGACTCACAGGAACAAAATGCCACAGCAAGCAGCTGGACTAAGGATATGCAGAGATATGAAGATTTCATTTCACATCCTCCAAAGGCAAAATGCCGAAGCGCTAAAGCGTGCTGTAAAAGCAGCAATATATATTTTTATATGATTTTTATATAGTTTTATTGCCTTGTAATCGTTGGACTTAGTAGTGTCATAATAATCCTATATAAGTAGTATGTAAAAATAACAATAATATGCGCAAGAATCCCCTCCGGTTGGAATAGCAGCAAACGAACACCAAACGGGAACCAATGGACGAAACAGGCGGATGGACATGAAGGATAAGAAGTTGAATTTCAATATCATCTCATAAAAAGCATACAAAAAAAAAGAAAGAAAGAAGAGAAGATGCTGAAGAAGACTCAAGTTCTCAACAAAGCTTGCAAGGGCGAACAATTGCGAGTCCAGTTTCCTTTTCATGGCAAAAGGATGTGTATGTATGTGCAAGAATATTGGTATTTGAATGAAAAAGATATGCTTGCTGAACATTTTATAATGTCATATTCTATGCGATGATTGTATGTAAGAAGATGATTGTATCCCCCCTCCCCCCCGGACATCGTGGCTTCTGCTGAAACTTTAAAAGGCCCAAAGTGTTGGGAGAAATGTTTAAGAATATGATACTTTTGCAATAGGGAGAAGCATTTTACAGTATTTCCATTTTTCGCATCAAGTGTACGTAATGAGCGAAGAAAATATTTCCAGAAGTTTATCATTTAGTGCAGGGAACAGGTGCTCTTGTTGTGGATAAAAATAGGAAGTTTGTGATTAATACTGAAAAGTTGAAATAATGGGAAGGTAACGTCTAAGGTATACAAATAACATAAATTAATTGTGCAGCTTCAAATTAAAATTATCTTTATTTCGGGCTTGATTTGTACATTTTCATAAATAATAGAAATCGTACTAATTAAATGGTAAAGCAAGCAATAGTCGCCACATTTCGTATTCTTTTCAAAACATTATGCCGGGTAGTCCCTTTTTTGGTTTCAAAAGAAGGGTTAAATAAAACGTACATAAAGCTATTATATTTCATTACAGTGCTTGGATCTTGCCATTATATATGAAATACAGTGTCATTTAAATGACCGCCTCTAGATTGGTTGTAGTAGTGGATTTCTTTGAGGTAGTTTTTGACCACTATTTCATACATTTCAGGCGGTATCTCGGCGATAACTTGACGAATGTTGGTTTTAAAATACTCCAACGTTTGGAGATTATCCGCGTAAACATGACCTTTGACAAAGCCCCACAAAAAGTTTAATGGCGTCAAATCACGTGATCTTGATGGTCAATTGACGACGTCAAAACATGAAATTATGCTTTCCGGAAACTTCAATACAATTGGTGCGTCACATCTTACTTGTCATGTAGAGTAGTTCAACCCGCCTTTTCTAGTTCCTCCCACATAAATGATTTTAAAGCCTAAAATATGTTTTAATCAAATTAATAATTGTTAGTGCAAAATTGGAGTCACTGTACTGTGTGATATGCTTGTGGCCTCAATAGGTTCATTCACTTCCACTTGTCGATCTGGAGTAGATGCTACAATTGGGTTTCTTGGACGGAACGTATCATAAGTGATTGAAGGTACTGCATTACTTCAGGACATTCAGTTAATTGTACACAATCGAACGTTCCACAATATTCGTATTCAGATTATTTATAGGTATATATGTATGAACATGTTTTTCTTATAATTTCTATTAACGAAACGGAGCCTGAAATTGAAACACACTAATTCCAAAAAAATAATTTCATATAAAATTATGAGCTTCTGCATTTCCAATGGCACAATGGCCACGACATTACAATATCAGCTGTAATAACAATAAAATATCAGCTGTAATTTTTCCATGAGTTATATTAGGCTATTGGATATCTGTTAGGGGTTTAAGTGTACCTATATATGAGTTTTAAAATGATGTCATTGACATTACACTAACCTATTGCACACGGTAGTGTATAGTCAACAGCAAAAAGTAATATAACGCCACACCCTACTATCTACGGAACGGTGAGAAAGCGAAGAATAAACAAGAATGCATTGAAGGTACTTTCTTTACATTTCAATAGGAAAACTCTTCACATAGAAATTTGTTGCTATTTAGAAAAGTGAACAAGTAAGTGTGAGCCCTTGTAAATTGTCACAAATCCTATGTCCACGAGATACTGGAAAAGTGACACAGAGAGGCTATCGAAGAATGTACGTTTTTTTTCTATTTTATTTTCTGCCTTTATTTAATTATTTCTTTCCTTTTTCTATCGTAGTTGAAAATATCTGTAGCTTTTTCACATTGATATATTGTAAGTTGATCGTTTCCTTTATATTTAGTTATTTTGATTGTGGGTTACACGAGGATAAACTGATGTGTTGGTTGACATTTTAAAATACAGTCTTTTTTCTTCATGTCATAATGTATTGAATAGAAAAGGGCAAATTCCTATAATGTTCAAGGTGAGGTAAAGGAAGAATAAATTACATAATTTCTAACATAATTTCAATCTAAATCGCTAAAACCAAACGGGTAACTAAATTAGCCACATAAACTAATTACACTAGCCAACAAGTTTTTGGACTGACAATGAAAAATACTAAGCCATAATATTCAAAAAGTACCGGGTGGGCCATAAGGGTGTTGGCGGTTTAAATATTCAATTAAAAAAAAAAAAAAACTACGAAACATAAAAAAAAATATATTTGTATTTTTAAAAAGTAGAAGCATGGAAAATTTTAAGACTTAAAAATAATGTTGTCCAAATGGCTTCCCTTGGCTGCTTGACACTCTTGGAACCGAAGTCGCAAATTTTGGAAAACTCGTTGAAAAGTTGTTCTCGGTATTTTGTTACTTTCCTGAATAATGTTCCTCTTCGATTGCTCTAAATTGGTCGGATTATTCTCTTTAGCCCCATAGAATTTAATCGCATAGAGAGAGATCGGGGCTACGTGCGGGCCATTCAATATCCCCCCTTTCCGAAATGAGTTTTCCAGGAAAAACATTTTTCAGCAGCTCTATGGATACCCTAGCCGTATGACATGTGACCCCATCCTGTTGAAACCACATCCTCGAGGTATTGCCTTGAAGTTCTTGCAAAGCTGGCACCAAAAAGTCTGCTAGCATGTTGCAATAATTGTTCGCTCTAACCATCATCGCATGCC
Source organism: Philornis downsi (assembly GCA_019455685.1). Taxonomy (NCBI): domain Eukaryota; kingdom Metazoa; phylum Arthropoda; class Insecta; order Diptera; family Muscidae; genus Philornis; species Philornis downsi. Next base: position 196,381 of record JAHXMU010000039.1, read on the forward strand.
CTCTTTCGTCCTCAAAAAAGTATGGTTCAATAATACCGGTTGACGTTATCCCAGCCCACACGACACTGTTGAGCTGGTTGTTTCGAATATTCTGATCCATTTTTGTACCACATTTTCGCTTGGAACTTCACTTAAATCGTGTAAACCGTGTACGCTCGGACACAAAATGCACGCTGCACTCCCGTGTACGGCTCCATGGCGACTAAATTTCCAGGAAGCGGCGCAGCGAACAACATATCCCCCCGCCACCCCGCGCCGCGCGTTACCAAAAAATTGAAGAATTAAATCGCCAACATTCATATGGCCCACCCTGTACTATATTTTGTAGAAAATATTCTACTAGGATTTGAAGACGATGAGAATCCTTTATTTTTTACTTTCATATGTTATTTTAGTTGTTTTTAAGTACACATAAATATCACCTATGAACTAACCTCTACCTTCCAATTTTTCTATTTGATTTTACCGTAAATGCTGCCTTTTTAAGAAAGATCGTTCTTAGTAATAATTTTTATTGAAATGATCAAATGAATAAACAAAGTCTAAGAACGTTTTTTCTCCCCTTCTACGATATCTTATGAAAATTCTTCCGCTTTGAATTTGTAGAATATTCGGACCCAGTGGATTTTTGGAGGAGCTTTCTTAGATTATCCAAAAAAAAAAGGATGACAAAAGTCATCAGAAAATTTTTGCAGAGAATTTTACATCAGGAATTGACCATTCTGAAGCACGGAAGACTGCTCAAAAATTGAAGGTGGATCATTCTTGGATACAATAAATTCGTTATACAATAAATGTGCGGAACATTTTCTCCTCCCAACTATTTCTTTTGGGCCACTTGTTTGTTAGTTCTTAAAACAAGGACAAATAGGACACTTGAAATTATGTAACAGACCGTTTGAATGTCCTACGAAACAAAAAATCGGTGGTCAATTTCACTAACGTCGGAATCGCCGGAAATATATCAATCAATCAATGCAATCTTTTTGCTAGAGATTGTAATTTCTTTGGGATAACGCCGGGTCGGGCTGACAGATTTTTGCCGCCCCTTGAAAGCTAATGTAGTTTCATTGTAAGCTTGATTTTAGGGATTTGGCAATACCCATCTACTGAAGTTATTGGCAAGAGAATCACTTACTTCAAAAATAAAAACCAACATATAATAATAATTATTATTATTAAGAGCGCAACTAAGTTCCCGCTCTTTGTCAACAGATGGTGCCAGCTGTAAGTGCTAGTCGATTCTGCCATAACCTAAATGCCATAAGACAAGTTTAGGCATATGGTAAACATACCGCCTCGATACAATAGTGATTTTTTTTTTGACGTCATATTCTTTTGGTTGTGTGAATGTGTATGATTTTGTGCCAAATAATCGACATATGCGCGAAGCACCGATTTTCTTCTTTCAATCGAAGAAAACGGCAGCTGAAGCTCATCGAGAGCTTCAAAACCTTTACGGAGATGCTGCTTTTAATTGATACAACGTGTCGAGATTGGTTCCGTCACTTTAAAGAAGGCGATTTTGATGTTGATGACTGTCTGCGTCTGCGTAAAGGCAGATGAAAAATCTTCGAAGATCCGTGTCAAACGTAGGTAGAACTTGCTTCAGTATTAGGAGTTACCCGCCAAGTCATTTCCAAGCGATTGCATGCGTTGGATATGATTCGCTTCAGCGACAAAAAACGAAGGGCTTTCTTCATCGTATTGCAACAGGTGATGGAAAATGGATTCATTACAGCAATCCAAATAAAATATAGTCATGGAGGCTACGAAGGTTATGTTCTGTATTTGGTGGGACCAGGTCGGTGTTATTTATCACAAGTTGCTGAAATCAAGCGAAACCATCACTGGAGATCGGTATCGAATTCAATTAAAACGATTAAGCCGAGCTCTATGCGAGAAACGTCCACAATACACGGAGAGGCACGAAAAAGTGATTCTTCAGCATGACAACGCTCGGCATCACGTGGCCAAGCACGTTAAAACCTACCTCCGGGCGTTTTCTTCGTATTGCTTTACGAAAACTGCGCATAACTTCAAGGTAATACTCCTTATTTATCGTACGACCTTGTGGTAAGGACTTCTGGTGCACTACGCCATGGTAATCGAACTTGGCGTGCTTGGCGTGGTCTTGGCTCTCCTGGACTCTTCCACTGAGACGACTGGGCCTTGGTTTCGATGTCATAACCATATACCCATGATTCGTCACCAGTTATGATCCTTTTAAGCAAATCTGGATCATCGTTGACGTCATTCAACAATTCCTAAGCGATGCTCATGCAACGTTGTTTGTGGTCAAAATTCAGCAATTTTAAAACGAACTTTCTTGCCACACAACCTCAGCAACTTCTCTAACTGTGATTCGACGATTCTCCATAACAGTTTTCTTCACTTTCTGAACATTTTCATCGGTTGTTGATGTGCTGAGGCGTCCATAGCGAGCGTCGCCATTCACATCTTCTCGACCTTCTGTGAAAAGCTTGTACCACTTGTAAACTTTTTTTTTTTGTTTCAGAGTACTTTCACCGTATGCCACTGTCAACATTTCAAGTGTTTTTGTGCACTTAATTCCATTTTTTACACAAAATTTGATGCAATTTCTTTGATCCATTTTTTTACGATAGCAGAAAATCGCCGAACACGCAAAACATTTATACTATTTATGCCTCTCACAAACAAACTAAACATGCTAAATGGATAAAACCGTGAACATATTTTCGAGACGAGTGTACCAACATAAAAAAAGTAATAATCGAAAGTCGAATGTACGTAGTCCGCGAAATTTGAAAATTCACCTTTTTTCAGAATACATCTCGTCATGATAAGTGGGTGTATCGGGTATTGAACCCGCAACCATACGAACGAAAATCGTGTTTACTAATCATCAGGAAACGGTCGGTTAACAAAACTCGTATGCAATGTGTTAACTTAGCCGGGTTTTCCAGCGAAAATCCATATTTTTTTAAATTTCTCAATAATCCCGCCCATAATCATGGCAGACCTTTAAGACCGTATTTATCAACTATCATCGTATTCCTTTCAATTGATGACTAAATAGTAGCATTTTCTGAAATACATATGATAGGAACCTCTTATTTAATTGATGATGGTTATAAAATTCATAGTTAAACATTAAAATGTAATTAAGTTTTTTCAAACGTCAACTACAACTTTTTTACAACCTTTCTTACATAACATTTATAACTTTTTGAGATGGTGCCAGTCTTTAATTATATAGCGGGCATCTTTCAATCGGACAAAGCTGCCTCGTTTGCAGGGAATTCGAACATTTCAAGTAAGTATTTTGAACTAATGATACTTCTAGCGTTTTCTTGGGTCTTCAACATTACTTAAGTTCTGTTTAGTTATTGCTATTGTGTTTTCATTGTCACTTTTAAGCCCAATTAGCATGTTAGACATGCAAACGATTGCTAAACGCTACACGTTTCATTGGTAAGGCAATTAATATAACCAATATCAAAATTCATTATTTCGGATAAATCTGTGGTCACAACCCGTAACAGCCTAACTCGAGTTAGGACACAATTGAGTTATTAGCACCATCGTATTCAGCGTATCTAAATTTATTTTCTCTAAATATTTCATGTTTGTATCTCTTCTAGGAAGGCAATTAATCCTAAAAAACCTAATAGCTTAAGTTATTTTTCTAAATGACTGTTTTGGCATAACTGCCTAAGTCAATTTAGGATTACAACAAATATGAACATTATTTTTTCATCATTGCCTAAATCAACTTAAGTTTAAACTTTATGAATTCGTATATAGGAATAACAACCTAACTCAACATGAGAGATAGAATCTGAAATATTTTGACATAGAATAATAATTTATGTCAATTTAGGCGCACTTAAAGTTTTTTATTTAATCTGGAATAACAGCCTAACTCAACTTGAACTTTTTGACTTTCTTCCGTTTAACAATGCATAAGAGCCTAAGTGTCTTTTTCGATAATATCTTTTGACTGCGAGAATAAACAACTATTTTTTATTAACAACTAAGTAAAGAAATTCGTTTCCTTGGAATCTGTAGCAAAGTTTTCCAAAAAACACCTTCTCCTGATTTTCAGTGAAGATTTAAAACTTTAAACTCCTGTACTGAAAATATTGAAAAACAGACTTAGGCTGTTATGGGTTGTGACCACAGAAATATGTTGTGTTATTAATTGATTTGCTTTTGATCGCCTTGATTTGATCATAATAATCTTTCTCTTTCCAGTTGATTTACTTCTCTTTTCCAATTTCTGTAGGTTGAGATCTAAATTGGTTGATTTTTTTTTCTATAAATTTCCTGCTTGCATTAATTCTACAAGGAAAAATTTGTTACAGAAAGGTCAAAAGACCTTTGGGTCCAACAGAATGTGGATTTTTTGGAAATCAGTTTATTTGGAGAGTTTTCGGTGCAATTCTACCATAATATGGTCGACTATGTCATAAGTTAAAGTAAAATGAGAAGGATTCTCGTTCGTGGTAGTTGTTTAATATAATTACCCCAGATTTAATTAATGAATTAGTTTAAAAATGAATTAAAATGAATTATTTGAACCACTACTGTTAACTTAAATGAAGTTGAATTGTTAGATGAATTGAATACTATTGTTAGATGATGTAAAAGCCCACCTATCCAACCATGAACTTGAAAAAAAAAAAACACTATTTGTGGTGCATAGGTGGCAACCCAGTGGTGCACGGAGGTTTCGTGGTTGTGGTCGGCAAGAGAACGGGTCTCTTTGCTGTTCAATAACCACCAGGACCACGTCGCAAGCCGCCCTCAGCTTTCGAATAAATAATGTAAGTCTTTAATCCCTAACCTCTTTTTTCCATACAATATATCGTTGCCCTAAGTCAGTGAAATACCGAGACGAATAGGAATTCAGAACTCCTGGTTTTCCAACATCCTCAATTGAGCCTAAGCTCCTCCCAAATCGCCGATAGTGAACTGGAACCTGATTTCCAGAAGGAAAAAGGCAAACGATTTAAAAATAGTTCTGAAAAGAAGAACCTTTTTAACGTTTTTAAGTAATATCCTGGTATAGATATACATCAGTTAGTCTATATTGTACACCGTTGGGCCACATCTCAAAAGCTTTTACTGCTTAATTATCCACGAAGGAAGAAAAGTACCCAAAAAAGTGCATAATTATCGTTCCTTGGAATTCATAAATAATTTAAATGTGCATTGAAAATCTTAAAGTTAATTAATGTGGAATGATAGGGTGTTTTCGTATAGCGCGCTTTTAATTTTGTTTTTGCCTACATTATACTTTCCAGCTATTATCTATTTCCTCTCTAATATATCCCATTTTAATTTTTAGAACTGTTTCATCTGTCCTCGTTTAATGTCCTTTTTCTGTAGCTTTGTATTTATTTTATTCTGCTTTGCAATATCAACAATAATAATTGCCAACGATTAAATTGTTATTTGATGCATGTTCGGCCGTATTTCATTTCTATTGAATGTTTTGCCGATGGCAACGTCTTTGTTCTGGCCCCAACTTCAGTTGATGGCTGTGGAGGGGCTTTTAAGCTGATACATTGAATGTAACCTGTACGAAACGGACCCTCGGTGTGCCCTTCCGGTTGAGCGCTAAACTAAATTTCATCGTAAAACTTTTGCTGCGAGTGCTGTTAAACATTTCCAGTTGCATGCGGAATGAAAGCAACAATTTGTGTGATTTGCATGTCAAGTACTTGTCGTACTTTTTTTCCTGATGCAAAATTTGCGATAGAGAGATTTTTGCGAGCAAAACATTTTGCATTTATTGTGTCCGTAATCGCAATTTCAATTGAATCGAACATAAGAAAAACAAATTGAAATTTAAATAAATACGAACGCAAACAGAAGCAAAACAAAACAAAACAAAAATAAAGAAAAAAAACGAATTCAAATAAAATTGTTTGCTAAATATTTAGAATGAATCGGGATTTCTGCAAAACGTTTTCAAAAGGCCAGACCAAATGGGCTGGAAACTGATGCCGGCGTGGGATGGCATGTAAGAATGATAATTCTAAATGAAAACTTCTATGATTGATCATTGAAGTGTAAGCAAAAGTTAAAGGGAGAAGAAATGCTTAGAATTTGCTGCATAAGAATTCATTTACAAAACGTTATTACCGATATGCAAAATAAATGTTGAGAATAAATGGCTTTGTTATCAAAATGGAAATTCTTTAACAAATATACACTTGAGTACAAAAGTGTACAGACGAAGCCATCAAATTTAAACTAATTAAATGAAATTAAATAAATCAAATAAAATTAAATAAATTTATGCAAATAAGTAAATTAAATGAAATTAAATAAATAAAATGAAATTAAATAAATTTTGTATATTGGGGTTTACAGAATAATTTTGCATACATATTGCTGCACAGTGGCTGCTTCGGTAAAACCAGAGTTCTTAAATATTTATTATATATTTAAATTCAGGTTTATACTTATTTTTAAATTTAATCAATTAATTTTGAATTCTATAAATTAATTGAATTAATTACCGAAAACATGAAATCTAAATACGATGAAAGATAATGCTCTTATTTAAGTAGTCCAAAACTACTCTAATGTGCAAACTATTTATCCATAAATATCCCAATAATCATTGATTGATTACTGTAAGCTGAAGAAAATATGATAAATGGAAAATCAAATGTTAAAAGCAAAGTTGCTGATTCAACGTCAGCCACTTTTGCAGCACAACTCGCACGGTGAGCATCTCAAGCTCTAGAAATAAACATCGTATATTACATCTATAATCGTATATTAAATCTTAAATTTAATTGTATAAATTCTGAAATCTGAGAAATTATGCAATTATTTTTAAGCCGCCAATTCTTTAGCCCAGAACTTACTGCCCGTCACATGTAATACAAAAGCCTTCTTGGCCGATACAATATATTACATTTTCCATAATATCCTGAACATAATATTCTCAGAATCTAATATTAATATATATACACAATGTTATAATGTCAAGAACTTATTGGTTTCCCAGCTATAAAATATAAAAGTAAAAGCCAAAAAAAAAAAAAAAAATATCTACTAGTTAAGTTTTAACATGTCCCTTGAAAAGTAACAATTAAGAAAAGTTAAAAAGGCGCATCTCAATTGTGTAATATTTTAATATTTTGCTACTACTTAAAAACATGCAATCGAACGTATCAGTAGTAAATATAGTAAAAAAGTAATTTTAAAGAAATTTATGTATGCGAAAAATGTTCAAGCAGTTTCAATCGAAAAACATTATTAGAATGTGAAAAAGCCGCAAGTCACTAGGCAGCTGATTCCAAGTTAGCAAGTTAGTTCTAAGTTAGCACTTAGAAATATTCATTTTCAGTCGATGCAAGACATAAAAGAGAATTCTAGGCGAGAACTGAAGCCTTTTTTTCGATTGCAGATGTGCGATATTTCGGAAGGGGCCTACTTTGAAGATATTTCAGAAGGGGCCTACTTTGAAGATGATCAATTTTTCGTGTTTAATTGATCAATTGAATTAAATTTCTGTAGGCACTTAACAACTTCAAGCAAATAAATGCTGCCGTAAAAGATCTGCCAGCTTGGGAAAGTAGTTGAAAGCAAATCAAATAATCAGGAGAAAAATTTTACTTAAATTCATTTAAAACTTAAAATCTCAGCTGAAAATCCCATGTGTCCTACACCTATAAAAGCATTGGCCCCATACAAACGATATGTCTCGCAAGTATTCAAAGTAGTTGGTGAGATCTAATCTCTAATGAAGAATCCGAATGTTATTATGAGAGGCATTTTGCTAGGCATTACAGGCGGAACTAACTGCCATTTAATGAAATAAATGTGTTTGGATAAATATCATTGATGTGATAATCAATCAAGGATAATTATTTTGTATTTAATTTCTACTAAAAGAAAATTTCTTTATAAAATAATTTTTCGTTTTTTTTTTTACAAATTAACTTTTCTATTTTTGAGACAAATTCGGTTGTATTGATGAAAGCTTCATATATTAGTTGAACGTTTTCACAGAACTTGATGAAAAGTTTAAGCGAACAAACGAAAACGGTGCAAAAGTATTGTATTGTACATCACAATTCATTAAATGTATTTCATTTTGTGTTTCGTAAAGTTTCTTTCTATACAGAAAACTTCTTACATATGATGTTCACTTACAATTGAGTTTCATTTACCATCAGAGTTTTGGTATGCACACTTTCACACCACCGTGTAAACATTCGGACATATATTCTGCGCTATTTCGCTACTAATGGCTCCTCTCATTATCACACCCCCGCAATCATTGAAGATGGCAACAATATGAGAAATGCGAAGCACAGCTCCCTGATATCCTCAGAGGAATATCAAATGACAGTTATTCACAGACATTCGGACATAAATAACATGTAACGGAAGTAAACATTAGATTAAAGTTGTGGCGTCATAATTTATTACACATTTACCCGCACACCGCATGCCACAGTACCACCATACACATGCATATAACCTTATACACTCGTATATATATGAAGTAGTCTTGCAACGGGGGACAGGACATTTGTTTGCCTCCGCGCATCTGCAATTTCAATTCCAAGAAAGACGCACAAGTTTATTGAACTGTTAATGGCTATTTATTCGTTTTAGTGACAAAAGAAATAACAAAAGGAATTAATGAAAAACAGCCAGACAAAATGTCAATAAATCGAAAATAATTGTTAAGATTCCAGTAAGCAAGTCAATGCCAAACCCCTCCTGTGCCTCTTTAGTTTAATAATACAACTTGGGGTTGTGAATTATTAATGTGTATCCACGGGCAAACAAGGACGAAGACAACGACTGGGTTTTTGTGTAGATACAATGGTTTAATTAGCACATCTTTATTTTCAGTTCTAAATAAAAGGTTTTAGTCTGTTTGCAGCAACGGAGCACAACTGAGCACAATTGAAAGCCCACTCAAATTTGTTAGGCACCAGCAATTAATGTATTTAATGTGATTGGTTGGAATTAATATATGCAACTCTTATAGACAATAATTAAGAGAAGAAAATATTTGATGTATAAATAAGTGTAAGTAATTAATGGATAACGTCGTGTGGCAAAATGTTGGGGATTAACACTTCTAAGGACATATTAAACTTGCATAGTGAACACCGCTAAGGGTTTGATTTTCATAACGAATCATCAAACGAATTATAACGAATTATCAAACCTTGTTGGAATAAATGTTAAAGAATCTATGCATACGAGTACTTAAGTCTGGCGTCAATTTGGTGTTATCCATTAAGTTTTTCATTTCTGTTTTCCATCAAGTGGTTTCAAAACCGCCAATCTGGCAGGGCTATCAGCTGTTAAATATCTGTCATCTAAAGCGTTATTTATTTAGTGAAAGGTTTGCCATTTACAAATATGAAACGTTTAACAACCGAAGAAAGCGTAAAAATAGTTAAAATTTACTACAAAAGTGGTGATTTAAAAGTAGGCACTTTTCATGCATTGCAGGCTGATTATGGTCGTCGTACTCGGCCTACTATGCAAGGAAGTGGCAAGATTATAAAGACATTTGAAAAGAATGAAAGCGTTAGAGATTTGGTCAGGCCTGTGCATAATTGCAATGTACGCACTGCTGAAAATACCGCTTTTGTTAGTAAAAGTGTGGTGGATAATCCGAATATCAGTTCAGAGCGCTATGGCTAACCGACTGTTTTGACCTGCAATTTAAGATTATGAACTGAATGATATATAGTTTCATGAGCTATGTGGTTAGCAATTTACGCATTGCTTTCTTGCTTTTTCGAAAATGAGGCTGGATGATCCGTTCCCGTCAATTCAGCATGATAATCAACTTTATTGGCCTGCAATTGAAGATTATGAACTGGATGATATGTGGTTTCAATAAGACGGTTCGACAAGCCACACAACACTACCGATTTTGGCTTTATTGCATGAGAAGTTTCCAGAAAGTCTAAATTCACGTTTCGGTGACGTCAATTGGCCACAAAGATCATGTGATTTGACGCCGTTAGACTCTTTTGCAAGATTACGTCAAAGACCGTTTTCCGCGTATATTCACCAAACGATGGAGCATTTGAAAACAAGCATTTGTCAAGTTATCGCCGAGATGCTGCTCGAAATGTTTGAAAAAGTGTTCGAAATCTATTTCTCAAAGGATCAATTGCTATAATCAATCCAGAAGCGGTCATTTAAATGGCATTGTATGTCGTACATAATGGGAAGATTCAAGCATTGTAATGAAACAAAAGTTTCATCGATATCATAGATTTATGTGTGTTTTATTTAACTTTACTTTTGAAACCAAAAAATGGATAACCCGGTATTTCTATGATACATTAATATGATAAACATTATTGTAGAATATTTTGATAATCTGTCACCCATTTTAGTGGGCATTTTTAGTCCGTTTCGTTTACAAAAATATAGGGTGGCGCTTGCATATTGCATAACCTTTTTTGTGGGGTGGAAAAGGCGCGCAAATGGTCGCCCAAGAACATCTAGGACCGAAGACAATGTTGAGAGAGTTATAGAGTCAGTACGAGGAAATCCACAAATGTTGACTCGCAAGAGATCGCCTGTCTTACAATTATCGCGACGAAGTTTGCAACGAATTTTAATATTGGATCTTAAACTGCATCCATATAAGCTGCAATTAACACAAGAATTGAAAAAGTCTCACTTCATAGCAAGGCTCGCATTTGCTAACGAAATGCTTAATCGATTTTCCAATTTTGACAATATCCTTTTCTCTGACGAGGCTCATTTCCTTATGAGTGGGTTCGTAAACCGTCAAAATTGTCGTTACTGGAACAGTGAAAATCCCAAAATCAAACACCAGACACCATTGCATAGTCCTAAAGTGACAGTATGGGCAGCAATCTCTGGCAGAGGAATAGTTGGTCCTTTTTTCTTCGAAAATGCGCGCGCCAAAACGTCACGGTTAATACGGAACGCTATGTTGAGATGTTGGACGAATTTTTGACTCCAGAAATTGAAAGTTCAAGAATAGTGAATTCCAGAACTTGGTTCCAACAAGATGGAGCTACCTGTCACACATCAAATGACTCCATGGCGGTGGTGAAGCAGATGTTCCCAGGCAGACTGATTTCGAAAAGAGGTAATATCCTATGGCCCCCACGTAGTCCAGACTTGAAGCCTCTTGACTTTTTTTTTGTGGGGATACCTCAAACACAAAGTCTACAGTAATAATCCAAGAAACATCGTTCAGCTCAAGGAGAATATTCGTGGTGAAATGGCAGCCATTACACCAGTATTACTGAAGAAAGTTTTCAATAATTTTCGTTTGCGGTTAGAGGAGTGCCGTGGTAGAGAGGATCACCATTTAGATGATGTTATTTTTAAAAAATAAACTCCATTTATTACTCTACAATGCCTTAGATTTATTTTAACCATACCTTTTGTATTTATTTTTTAATCTATTTTTTAAATATGCACGTTCTATTGCGCCACCCTGTACCAAACACGTTGGAGTTTTTTACTTTCTATAAGTTTATCGAAAAACGCGATAATAGGAATACAATGTAGCGATTGCGCTGCTAGGCATTGAAAGAAACTGAAGTCTACAACATTATTCATCATATCCAGAATTTTGTAATTTTCGGTAGTTTAAAAAAATGACACAAAAAAAATTAGAGGAACAAAAAGAAATCACCACACAATACATTTTTAGTTATTTAAACAAAAAATTAAAACAAAAATTAGAGAGAGAGATTATTATTCACATAATAAATGATTTTGAAGACTTTTACCGACTTGAAAATTTACTAAAATTAATTGTGATAAAAGATATGTGAATTGTAATTTTGTTAGTCTTTTCCAGTCTAATAAGCAAAGTTTGTTATTTCCCTCGCGTTTTTCTTTTCATTCTCTCTATGTCCAGCAGGCAATAGTCCTTGTCTTGGGTGTTCCCTGGTAAACTATAACAATTTTGTCTAAAAATATTGGCTTGTTTTCTGTACAGCTGATTTCAATACAATGATCTCCAGTTGTCCTCTTGCTGATTGTCAACCAATGACATCCTTTTTTCGTATCGATGGACAAAATTTCTCAAATATTTTATGAAGTTATTTTTTGAAGTAAGACTGAAGTTAATGGACTCTAGGATGAATGTGCGTTGTCGATATGGCAAACACGTTGGCAAGTGCGGTGGGAGAAACCCTGATTTTGGTTTTAACCTTTGTCTTGTTTTCTTGCTGACAGGATACGGGCCACTCAATGCCTTTCTGCATAAGAAAACCCTGTCTGATCGCAAGTCATGTAATTGCGGTGCATGTGTTGTGCGAATGTCCCTTATATGCAGATATAAAGTACCTCCAAGGATTAGTGATATTTAGGCTAGGTGATGACTGGATGGTCAGTAATATGATCTCTACTTAAGGCGTGTTGGCCGGAGTAACAGAGTTTGCTTCCACAGCGTCTGCTCGGCGTAGAGCTACTGTGATGTAGTTGTAGAAAGTAGATCTGCTGAGCTTTTCGAGGCAGTCTGACCTGAGGGTGAAGTGACTGCAAGTTTGCTCAAATCGTGCTGATCCCTCAACCTTATGCAGCTTGATAGGTGGTAGTTGCATCTCGTTGCAGGGGCGTCAGTCGGTGAACCGCAAGGGGTTGAAATTGGGAGTAGGCCAGCTACAGAGTCCGACCAGAGGCCTTTACTGTAACCGAGGGGTTTTGCGCGGATAGCGTTTCGAATTCGTGCCCTGCCATCTATCTGTGTCTTTTTTATCTCTTGGTGCGGACGGGCAGGCATGGGAATTAAATGGTTATATTACTTGGTTGCCGTTGCCGTTGCCATCATCAAGCGGAAGGAATTTGAAGTTTCCCCATCTCCCGTCCGTAAGAATACTATTTCCTTGCAATATAGTGTCGACTGTTCCATCTACCTGGGATCTCCGCGCCCGCAGGTTTATACAAATATCCAGTCTGTACTCTTTTTTGGCTGCAGGGCGATCCCATGAAGTATAGTGTATAAATCACAAGTTGGCAGCTCCCACCGATGAGTTTGGTAGTGTGGGAGCCAGGAGGCCCCAGGGCAAAGTTCCCGCTTGATTATTTGGCGTTAGAGCCCTAGCGGGACCTTTAAACGGGTTATTTTTTTAAACTGAAATCTCTGGTGAAGTCTTTGTGCTCGAATGTGCAGTTGCAGTTTGAAACCGGGCGCTATAAACACATAGAGTAACAAAGGGGGCAAGATAGGCTTCACCTCCGCTAATGGGGATTTTGTTCCATATTGGCACAATCAATTTAGCATCTTTTGGTCTCGAAGAAAGGGCTGATAGTTGCGGCAGCTTGCTCCCAAAATTGTCGGCTTCTATTCCTTAATAGTCCAAGTCAACTTGGCTATCCTGAGGGGCGCTGGCAATCACATTGTAATATACACACTGGTGTGATTAGCCTACCGTAGGTAATACCTGCACGGCAAGACTCCGCCCCGAGGACTCTGTATGCTCAGAAATTTTTTATTAATTGTGAAACATTAATGTAATCAAATAGTATTTGCTTATCTGTGAGGTATAAATTTTACTATTTTATATTTTCAAATAATAAACACATTTATGTTTGAGTGAATTTTTTTTTAATTTGACTTTAAATTTTAGCATAATTTTCTTATGAATAACTAAAAAATATCACAAGTAATGCGTGAATTCTGCGAAAATAATGTTGTTTTTTTAATATACTTTACTTTTACTTTATAAATAGTAAATTGTTCAGAAACAATTATAAAAATGTCCGGCATTAAATGAAAATTACGCGTATTAGTCATTGAAAGGCGGAAAATATTGTTATTACAAAAGCCTTTAAAGCACCCTGTTGAGTCTTATTTTTAATATTTCTCAGCGTAAAGGGATTACATCAACAACAACAACAACTGCAATCATTTGCTTAATTATTGTATTTGCGCCCCCACCTCGTCCCTCCTTCATTTAGCTACTCTGAGGTGTTGGAGAAAATTTGAAATTCATAAAATTTAATTTGCCTACAAATTGCAATTTAATGAAAATCCCTTCGTCCATTTTTCCTGTTCTTCGCTTCTCTACGCATCCTTTTTTTTGTTGCCGTGGCGTAATAAAAGGACACCAATTTCCTTTTTCAACATGAATGCAAAACCACAAAGTTTCATTATCTCGAAATTAACCACAAAATAATTGCCTTAATGAAACACTATGTTGGTATTTCATCAAATACTGCAAACTGTGGTCAATATAAATTCTTTTGAAGTCACAAAAAAACAAAAAAAAACGAAAAAATGCTAGGAATGAAAAATCGAACAAAAACTGAAAATGAAAATTCGTAGCAGAAATGACAGCAAATTGCTCAAGTCGAAAATATTACAAATGTTATTGGAGAAATTTAAATCAATTTTGCGGCGCGCAGTAGCCAGATGAGAAGAGAAGCAAAGTAGAACCGATTGTTCTCACACAACTCGCAGCCGCCAAAGCGTGGCAATTACTCCGCCACTCTACTGTTACAGGCAAATTGCGGTGGATGCTTAGCTGCCATTCGTCGCTGCTTATAGTTTGAATAATTTTTCTATCGAAAAATCCATAGCGTCATTAAATTTCTTTGATTATAGCGAGAATATGTTATCTGTTAGTGTTGACGGTGGTGGAGCAAAGTTTTAATCACGGTCGTAAAAGCGCGAAAGTTTATGAATAAGCGTTAATTTATGACACAAGCCCACATATGCATGTTTCCGTTTCCTGTTAACAACCGCATATCTCACTGATGAACATAAAATATGCATGAATAGTTTTAACACACACACACACACACTCACCCGCACGCACACCCGTCAAATTGTTCAAACTTTGGCACAATTTTAAACTGTACACATGGAGGCCCAACATTTGGAGGTATTGAAGTGAATGCATAAAAATAATGTTTAAAATTTGAATTTGGTAAAGTACTTAAGTTTAAGATGGACATTTTTGATAATATATAGATAAGGTAGTGATTGTGAAAGGGCTGCAATATGGAATTTCCATGTCAAATCGACTTGAAAGCCCCACCCAATACATTTGGACGAGTTTACTGTATGATTCATTGTATTGACGGGGTTTTATATATGTGGCGTAGTAAAAAAAACCATTATTTTTCAAACACGAGTATATGGCTTTCTGTAATCGCATTGTAAAGGGTGGCGCATAAGTAACGTTAACGGCGACTATATTGATGTTTTTTTCTTTGGTCTTGACATCTTTCATTTTAGGGACATTTCCCATTTTTAGTGAGTCATTGAAGTTTTAAGCTCTGTAAGAGAAACAAAATTTCATTATTTTGTAAATTTTTATTTAGTTGATATACGAGGGCGGTCCCAAAACAAGCCGACCTGACGTATAGATGGTGGCACTACTTTGAAAAAAAAATCATTTTGGTGAAAAGTGGCAACCTTATAAAACATATATTTTAAGTTTCAAACCGCGACGTTGTCTTATGTTTTTATTGGAGGCATCAAAAATAAACGATCTCAGTGAATTTGTAAACATGGAAAAAATTGGTTACCGTCATGTAATTCAATATTTCCATTTGAAAGGTCTCAGTTATAGTCCAACCAATATTAAAGACGAGCTAGATTCTACTCGAGCTAGATACTCTCTTTGATTTACGTAAGAGAGTTTAAACGGGACCGTACGAGCTGCCAAAACGAACACCGCTAAAATAGCTAAAATTATAGGCATTTCAAAAAGCGATATAAATCGTATATTAACCCACGATTTTAAGACGAGAAAGCTGTGTGTTGTGAAGATAATGGGTGCCGCGCTTGCTTTCAATAGAACAAAAATAGCGTCCGATACATTTTCAGTAGAGTGTTTGGCGATGTTTTACCGCAATAAAGCCAAATTTTTGCACGGATTTATATCCTTGAATGAGATGTGGGTCCACCACTTCACATCAGAGTTAAATCGAAGTCGAAGCAGTTGACTGGAATGGGAGAATCGTGTCCAAAGAAGGCGAAGACGGTTTTTTGGATTGCGCATCGGTTTATTATTATTAATTATCTTCAGAAGGGAAAAAACCATCAACGGAGAATATTACGCTAAATTGTTCCAGCGTTTAAGTGATGATATTGTGGGAAGAAGACTACATTTGGCGAAAAAAAAAGTCTTGTTTTATCAAGACGATGCTCCAGTTAACTTATTCACTATTGCGATGGCCAAAATTAATGAATTTAAGCTCGAATTGCTTCATCACGCACCTTATTCACCAGATTTGTCCTCCTTGGACTATTTCCTATTTCCAACTTCAAAAAATGGCATGGCGGTAAAAGATTTGCCAACAATGAAGAGGTGGAGTCTGCATTTGATGGCTATTTCAAGACGTTTGACAATTCTTACTATAAACAGGATATAGAAGCTATTGAATATCGCCGGAAAAAGAGCAAAAAGATTATGTTGAAAAATAAAGAAAATTTTCCCCAACTTTTTATGCCTTTTTTGTTAGATCAGCTAGTTTTGAAACCGCGCTCATAGGAGTGTGCTTCCACAATTTGATAGACAACACCTTGCCCCGTTTTGAAATCATGAAATTGAAGTCATTTTCATGATTGGATGTTATACTTTCGGGATATGAAGGCTTTTCTAAAATGTGAAATATATATTTACTTTGGAGTTGTTGTTCTGTTAAAATGTAATCTTCCTTTAAAAGTATTCTTGTAGTTATCCTCAAAACTGACGAAGAAGTACTTTGTTGTAAAAATAGAGCGATTGTAATGACAGGTTTGTAATCAAGACACCAAAGTCAATCAGTTCAATATTGTATGAATATCAACTGAATTCGGCTGTTTAATATTAAACAGCAATGCAAAGATTCCAGTTTCTCAGTTTTCTCTGGAGCATATTTGGGTTGTTACTCAATATAAAGCTGTGCAGCTATAGTTTTCATTTTTTACAACCTGCTTAATAATTTGTTGGGTTTGGCATTCATTGCAAGATGAAGTTTTTTTTTTGTGGCCACCGCTACCATGATTGGTTTCCTTTTTTTTCTAACAATTTTCGACTACGTCATTACGACGTTTTGGTTTTCCTTAAATTTTTGCTTCACTTTATATTCGAGGAAACCCACGTCTTGTTTCAAATCAAAATTGTAGTTTTGCTTAGAACTCTTTCTAAAGCAACTAATCGCCACATAGAGAATTGAAGTGTTTGATATTTCTGCAAACAGCCAATTAAAAAAATATAGGATAGAAAGACTTAAATGGCTGTCAGAACATTTGGAATACATTAGATGTACTGCAATAAAATAAACAAGTGAATAAAGCAATAATATTTTGTTGTAAAGGGTGTCCCAACAAGAACGCAAGATTCAAATTTGGCGCCATTCGAAGTGTCATTGTTTGACATTTGAACAATTATTATTGTTTGCTGGTAGAAGGTACGAGGTTAGTAAAAATGGAGCGCTACACGAATGAACAACGCATTCTCATTGTGAAATTGTTTTGCCAAAATGGTGAAAGTTTTGCGGCTACAGTTCGCAAATTGCGATCAATTTGGGGTCACAATAATGCTCCAAGAGAGTCAACTGTAAAGAGCCTAATGGATAAACTTGCCAAAACTGGGTCTGTTAGTGATGTAAAGACAACAACGCGCCTTCGACCAGATCGATCGACCGAAAATGTCGCAGCTGTACGTGATGATGTCGCTCAAACTCCATCCACCTCAATTCGACACCGAGCTCAGCAAATTGGTGTCTCCAAATCCACTATGCAGCGAATTTTGACGAAAGATTTGCATCTTCATGCATACAAAGTTCAATTGACTCAGGAACTGAAGCCAGCTGACCATGGACAGCAAAGGGAGTTCGTTAATTGGGTATTGGAGCGACAACATGAAAATGCTGATTTTGCCGATAAAATCATTTTCAGTGACGAGGCCTATTTCCATCTTGATGGCTTCGTCAATAGGCAGAATCGTCGCATTTGGGGTGAGGAAAATCCTCGAGTGATTCACGAGAAGCAAATGCATCCTCAACGTGTGGTGTGAATTTTGGGCTGGAGGAATCATTGGATCCTTTTTTTTATGAAAATGAGGCATGTCAAGCGCAGACAGTCAGTGGTGTTCGGTGTCGTGAAATGATAACCAGTTTTTTCGTGCCTAGAATTGAAGAAATGAATGTGGAGGGCATGTGGTTTCAACAAGACGGCGCCACATGTCATACAGCCAGAGAAACAATTCAATTGCTGCATCAGTCATTTCCCGGTCGTATTATTTCGCGTTTTGGAGACCAGAATTGGTCGCCTTGATCGTGCGATTTAGCACCATTAGACTTTTTTCTTAGGGGTTTTTTGAAGTCGATGGTTTACGCGAATAAGTCGACGACGACTCAAGTCTTAATAGAGGAAATTTGACGCTGCATTAATGAAAAACGGTCATTGAAAATGTCATTAAAAGATCGCGTGTGTGCCAGCAAAGCCGCGGCGGCCATCTGCCCGATGTGTTGTTTCATACATAACCTCATTCTGTCTACTTTACGATGTAATAAAATTTCACAATTTTCTTTAAATATCTGTGTTTTATTTAAAATTTAAATCTTGCATTCTAGTTGGGGCCCCCTTTATGATCGAGTATAGTTGAATGAAAGCTATTTAACGAATGACTTACATAGAATATGCCAAACTCTTTTCTTCCTTGGCATTTCTGCCAATTACACAAACCTAAATAGAAATACAATTTATCATTCCCATAAAACCCTTTAATAAAAAATAAAATAATCTTAACCCGAATACCAGTAACAATCAGTGAACGAAATAATTGCAATGATTGCTGTCATTATCATTTTCTAGTAGTTCCACTTTGCGCTTGTGGTACTCATGGTATCCTTTAATACAGTTATAAATAATTCACGAAACGAGGAGAAATGTAGCGAAGCATAAGTACGACACAAAGAACAACCTCCAGCGGAAGGGAATGAGAAACCACATGATGCCGCTTTTATGCACAATCGTAATTTGCATTTCGTTAATGGGCACGATTAGAATGGCACAAAAAGGACGATGAGTGTGTGTGTGTGTGTGTGCATAGACTTACTCTACCTCCTTTTTTGAAAGCACAGAAGAATATTGTAAAATACATAAAAAAAAACAAACAGAGGAG
Source organism: Philornis downsi (assembly GCA_019455685.1). Taxonomy (NCBI): domain Eukaryota; kingdom Metazoa; phylum Arthropoda; class Insecta; order Diptera; family Muscidae; genus Philornis; species Philornis downsi. Next base: position 215,487 of record JAHXMU010000039.1, read on the forward strand.
AGCAAACAAAAAAAAAACTTTTAAACTGTCATAGTTTAGCAACACAGATAACACATGAGGACTAAGTACGAGTATGTAGTGGAAATTTCGTAGAAAATTTCTTTATATCCTGAAAAAAAAGCTTTTCTCCAGAGGGTGCATGTAAGTCGGCCCGTCTGTCCATGCGTTTGTCTGGCCACACAGCCATCCATCCCTTCGCCCATTTATCCCACTGCTTATATATGTATATTTGTCTATGGCAGATTATGCGCAAACATGACAAGTTGATTTATTATGCAAGTAATTGTTTTGTTCCCATTTCCTTTCCTTCGTCACATAATGATGATATGAACTATATATGCTCTGCTACGGCTTCAGAGGACTCCCTGGCAAATCTTTGTACTCATAGTAAGTACTACTGATGTGCTGATTAATCAATATCTACTTGAGGCCTATGTGTGTTGGAGCGGTAAAGACGATGTAGTATAACTTATAAATAATTAAATTTCATACAGGCGTCAATATTTGCTACATTCCGGAATTTTATTAAAATGCCAAACATGATGTACGAGATGGATGTGACGATACTCGTATGTACATTTTGTAGCAAAAGAAAAGATGAAAAAAAGAACTACAGATAATATGAATAAATTTATAACTGCAGTGAAGAGATGATGACGATGATGATGACGACGATGATGAAGATGATGATGAATATTAAGCAAAAGTAATACACAGAGGAAATGGAGAGAATATAATTAGGATATTTAACTGCGGAGCAGTAGCCCATAAATATACACCGGTACATTGGAGAATTGAAGAGAAACAAGAAAATGCTTTCATGTCCAAAATATCAGGTTGTGCGGAAAGTTCGTTCGGCTTTTAAAAGAAATTTTTTTTTACAAATTTATATGCGAGAAAACAATTATTTTAATCTAATCTAAAGGGTGTCCCAACAAGAACGCAAGATTTAAATTTTAAATAAAACACAGATATTGTTTCTCTGGCTGTATGACATGTGACGCCGTCTTGTTGAAACCACATGCCCTCCACATTCATTTCTTCAATTCTAGGCACGAAAAAACTGGTTATCATTTCACGATATCGAACACCATTGACTGTTTGCGCTTGACATGCCCCATTTTCATAAAAAAGGTCTAATGATTCCCAAAATCCACACCACACAGTGACACGTTGAGGATGCATTTGCTTCTCGTGAATCACTCGAGGATTTTCCTCAACCCAAATGCTACAATTCTGCCTATTGACGAAGCCATCAAGATGGAAATGGGCCTCGTCACTGAAGATGATTTTATCGGCAAAATAAGCATTTTCATGTTGTCTCTCTTCTTTTGGGACATCCTTTATTATACAGGGTGTCTGTCGGGAAGGTATACTACTTTGTTTGTTTATAATTTTTGATTAAATGAAAGAGAATATATCTTATATTGATAAAGGTTTTATTTAACGTCGGCAATTATGTATGGAATACAATATCAGATAAATGTCCGCCTCTGTCACTTTCTGTCATTGTTAATGGGTGCAAAGGTGACTGGTGAATAATTTGAGGGTTTTCCATTGCCCAAAATCGACTATTCTGTTTATTCACTTATCCATTCAAATGAAAATGTGTCTCGTCACTCATTGTTTTTTTCATTAAAATCGGGGTTGTCATGTTCGAGCTGTAACATCCTATTGGCATATGTACGGCGGCGTAAATGGTTTTGTGGAAGAAGCTCTTGTGCCAACTGAATCTTACATGGACGTAGTTGTTGACGTAGTTTTAACTATTTTCACATGTTCTTTGTTTGTTAAATGATCCATATTTGTAAATAGCAAAGCTTTCACTAAATAAATAACACTTCAGATTACAGGTATATAACAGCTGACAGCTTTGCCAGAGCCGCAGCTTTGAAACCACTAAATGAACAACCCTGTGAAAAGTTAAGTGTAGCCGGAAGTTCCGAAATGAAAACAGCCTATATGTATTTCAATTTATAATTAATATTCCATTAAAGAATTTGTGCTAAAACGCAATTTTCGGCACATTAAAATGTACCTTTTGTATCGTCATCATTGTGAATTAAATCGCAACTTTTACCCACGAAATTACTTAACTCCATTGAGATAGAATTTGTGTACCAAACGTAACTGAACATTGAATTGTAATGTACCGGGTTACCCATATTTCGGCTTCAAAAGTAAAGTCGTATAGAACACACATAAAGCTATGATTTCGATGGTACTTATATTTCATTATAATGCTTGGACCTTGCCATTATGTACGAAATACAATGTCATTTAAGGTTCCTCCGAAAAAAAACCGAAAAAACCGCAATCATGCCTCAACCACTGTATTCACCGGACTTGGTCCCCGCTGACTTTTTCCTCTTCCCAAAACTGAAGACACCGATGAAAGCGTTTTGCTACGATTGAGGTGATAAAAGAAAAATCGAAGCAGGAGCTGTTGGCGATACCAAAAAGCGCGTTTTAGAAGTGTTTCGAGGATTAGAAGAAACACTGACACAAATGTATTATATCTGAGGGGAACTACTTTAAACGAAATAAAATAGAAATTAATGAATGAATAAATGCTTTTTGAAAAAAAATTGAAAATAACAGTTATTTTTTGATCACACCTCGTATATATCGGGCGATTTCTTTCCATATCTGTCACCAAGTAATATAGGTTGCTTTCAATTAATGGATAAATGGTAAAAATATTAGAAATATTCCGGAACAAATCTCACAGTTTTTCTAGTGAAAATATGTATTTTCAAACAACCACGTCCCCAATTAGTGCGATTTCTTAAAAACTATATAATTTTTTCTGTATTTCTCAACTACCAGATAACGAAGATAGTTATTTATGAATAAATAAATATTTTTTGAAAAAAATTTAAAATAACGGTTATTTTTTGATCACACCTCGTATTTGAATATAGTTTTCCCTGAAAAGTATTCTAGTACGTTTTGATACATTTGATAACTTTCTATAGTGAACGCTAATAGTCGTAGGTCAATTTTTCATTACACTCTCTTTAAGAAGAGCGAGAATAATAACAGACGTCTAGTGTATGAGTTTGCAAAAGTTATTGAATTGAAGCAGTGTGTAGTAGCGAATGCGGTCTGAAAAATTCGAGTACTTAAACACGCTATTCGTGCAGGGCTCTCCTATATTATATTTATATGCCAAATCCTTAATAGTGGGCAATGTTTTTGAAAAATATCAAAAATATGTTTCAGATTTCAGATATTATGTCTGAGAAGAAAAGGTTTTTGCTGTGCGTACTTATGTAATTTTGAAATAGGTTTATTGATATCTTAAGATTTATTGCTTATTAAAATAAAGTTATAGAGCTAAACTAAAGTCATTTATTTAATTTTGCAGGTATTTATTTTGGAATTAACATTATAGACCTTACTTATATGTAGATTCATCGCTAAACAGTACTGTCCTCCACTTATTTACTGACCAAATGCGATGTCTTTTAGCAAATTTTATCCTTTTCCAAACAAATAATAGTAATATTAATACAGCATTACACTAAAAATAAAAACTCACCTATTTTTTATATGCCTTATTGTAAGCAATGTTTTTTGGCTGGTCTGTAACTTTTTAAATTGTTTTCTACAGCCCATCTTCGTACTGTACTGTGATGAATATTCAGTTTTAAAGATGTTACAATTGTTTTTGACGAAGTAAACGGATCTTTCTTTATCATCTTAACAATTTCACGGTCTGTCCGAGTTGAAGTTTTTCACGGTCTTCCACCTAAATGTTTGGTTTTCATTTCTACAAATTTTTTAAATTTTTTTACTATCTCTGCTTGTTTCATACCACCTAAAAAGTCATTCATTATTTCACTTTTTAATTTGTCTCCAAACTTTTCCCTCGCCATATTCTTAACGTCGTTAATATGCAAAGATCGTTGACAAACTGAATCAAATATTGCACAAATTGAAAGTATTTTACGGCAGCTTCTCAAAAACATTGTAAAAGTACCGCTAGATCGCATTCTTTTTAAACCTATTCTCTTCTTTCTCTACTTTGTTGCTATTGTTTTGCGCAAGTGAATTCCGACTCTGCTGTCCATTTTTTTCATATTTCTTCTAAACGGCAGTGTTATTGTTGTTGTAATGTATTGGTTTTATAGCTTAATAATACTTCTGTGAAAATAAATGGTAAGCTTTGTTTTAAATATTTTGTTTTTATGAAAATTATATATTTATAGTCTGGAGTACATTTTGTTGCTTTTGTTTTGCGCAACACTGTATATCCAGGATGTGTTTCGAAGACGACTTTAATTTGTCTTAAAGGTATATGTAGAAAATAGAATTGTACATAAGAATAGCATTGCGATGCCGTTCAGCATCAAACAAATGAACACCGTGAATGCGATAAATATTATCATCTACTTCTGATAAGATCTAAAATTGCATACGGATTGTTGTTAAAATGTTTGTTTCAAAGTGAACACCTAAAGCCGCAAACAGTTAAAATTTACAAATGCAATCTAAAATGCTAAATTGTAAGTTTATAGAATTATTTAAAATCGCCTTCATCACTCAGTAAAACTTTCGGTATAAATTTCTCTTTCAATTCCTTTCCTAAAAAAAGTCAATTTTTCTTGTCAAACAACCTCCTATCTATCAAACTGTCAGTCAAGTATTTGCACTCAATTTCTTCGTTTGAAAATTGATAATTGAAATATTGATGTGAACGAAACAAATCGTTTTGTAAATATTCGCTTTGTTCAAAACAAAAAAAAAAAAGAAAGAGAAAGGATTTTATGCCGAAAGGGAAAAAGAGTTAACGTTCTCCCAGCAGCTGTTGCTCTTTTGCTTGCCAACATTATAATTGAAATGGAAGAAACACTTGAAGTTGCAGATTTTTTTTGCTTAACTCCAATGTTTTCCTATGGATTTCTTTGCGTTCTTTGGGTTTTAATGCTCTGCTTGCGTTTCTCCTTAACTTTTGTATTTATCGAATAAAACAAAAAGCAAAGAGGTGGAAGGAAGAACTGAAAAGGGATTCGAAAGTACAAACACAGTTCTATAAATGCAAACACGCACACACGCATACGCACACCTAAATGTCTGCAATACTTAAGTTGTTAAACAAGGCAAATATGCACACTTACACCAGTTAACACACGCATACATACATATACATGAAGTAAGTAAAGCAAATGATACATATTTCTTGTTCTTTCACTTTCTTCAGCTGTGTGCGTGTGTGTGTTTGTGTTTTTTTCACGATGCTTTCGCAGCAACGAATACAAAGAAAAGGAAAGAAAGCGGAAATGTTTGTTTTAATTAACCAGTCAAAATCATACACTCTCCGGGGGGGAGGGGCAGAGGGAAGCAAGAGAATGACTTCTGCATGAAAGTAACCAAGAAGTAGGTGGAGCGGGAAACGGAAACAATGACTCGACAAAGACAAAGAAGCAATTTCTTATTATGGTATAATTAAATTTTATTTAACACAGAATTTCGCTCATTGCTACTTAAGAGTTTGTTTTTTTAATTTGCCACTTTTTGGACTTGGTTGTTGTCGACATTTACTTCCCACTTCCTTTTGTTTGTTAAATAAATTACAATTGCTTGCTATTGTTCAAATTGTTAAAAATGATATGATAGCAAATGTTATATTGTTTCAGGGGATTTACTGTGTACACACACGTCGAGATGTTTCCACAGATATAAACAAATCTGGGATAAAAGTTTGATTTTGAAGGATAATACTATAATGATGAGGTTCTTATGATTCAAGGGATTTTCAAAGAAAAGAGTACTCGTATGTGATAATTCTCCTAGGATACTCGGACGATATTACAAGCAAATAAAATTATTTTTCCAATTTGTCGTTTTAATTTATATTTTTTATATGCAAAACACAATCTGGCTACAATCCAATTTTTACAAAAGCCCAAGAATACCCAGCTTTAATTCTCAATATTTTCTTCATACTTTCCTTAAAAGAGTAAAAGAAGATTTAACAGAAAGGAAACTACAAAGCTCAGTTTAGAAAAGATTTCATATAAAAGCCAATATTCGTCCACTATTTAATTATAATTAGGGGAAATAACATATATAAGATATAGTAAAAATAAATCCATTATTTTTTCTATAGATCGCTTTAGTTATCTGTATTTCGCCTTAGTAAAGTTAGGCGGCTTTAGAAATACAACATTTCGTGCTGCAAAAAAAAAAAAAACAATTCAGACAGTTTTGCGATTGCTTGCCTGAGTATTGTTTGAGCGCGCATCAAAGATGGATACCAGCAAATAGATAATACGCCATATTTTACAGTTTACAAGCTTTGTTTATGATCCTAATATTATAACAGTCAATCATGTGGAATTTTTGTTTCACTGATTTCGTTCCTATCACTTTGATGCGAAGGATACACCACGCTGTGGAAGGTCAATGGCCAAAATCGTCGATAGAATAATGGAAATCGTCAAGTGCGACTGCCATGTAGACACTGTCTCGATTGCCCAGGAGCTAAATATTAAACAAAAAATTATTTGGACCAAATTACTATTTGCAAATCGCTGGTGAAACTCATTAAAATTGACTCATTTCTAAAGCGGACGGTGAATGATAATGGAAATGACAGAGGTATATAGGAAAGGAATTGCGTTTTATTAGGACAACACATCGATAGTGACACGCAAAAAGTTCGTAGAAGTTGATTGGCGGGTTCATATGCATCCATCTGAAAATCCGGACCTGGTATTAAGTGATTATTGGATCTTCCTATGGCGAGTGATTTTGCTAACGGAAAATTCGCCTATGATAATCGACGACGCATATATGAACTAAATGGGATCTTTTAAATCTGAAAAGAGATGATTTAAATATCACCGATGGACAGTTTCATAACACCAATATTGTAAAGTTGAGTTTAATTATTGGGAATTCAAAAAGGTTTCCATCATTTTGCAAAAGACGATACCACTCGTATGTTAAGTTTGAAATTGTCCGATAAATATTATAAATATATCATAACTGGTAATTTTTACGAAATTGTTGCAGTTTTGATGCAAAGAAGTGTTATGAGAGGAAACATTAGATTTACTTCTTCAATTTAAAGAAATCTGCAAGTGCATCAGTAACTTGTGGAAGAACATAGGAAGGCTACTTTAAGTGAGAAAAGTTATCATAAGAGGATTTCAAAGATTTCAAGGATTTAGAAGTGGCGTGTTTGAGAATAAAGACAAGGAATTGTATTCATTATTTAAGGAAGATTCTTACCAAACTTAAGAACAGTCTAGAATTGCATTTAAAGTGACCCAATAATCAATTTACAGGGTTTAAAATCGTTGGGAATGGTCCAAAAGAAATGAAATTGGGTGCCACATGAACTGACGCCATGAAATAGTGTACGTCGATTTTAGACATATGATTCGATCATTCAAGGAAAAACGCCCCGCTACTATTTAAGTCGAGACAACATTATTCTATTGCTCTATTATTTATTATTCCGGTCAAAACCTATTTAATCCTTAATTGAGAAGTCCATCTCGATTCGCTGTGCTCTCTCAATAATGCCCATTTCATATTACCGATGCCACATGTGTATGCAGCGCCCCACATCAAGTGAGGGGACGATTCTATTGAATGATAATGTCGGTAAAAATGCTGAGGCGCAGGTCAAAACCTACTTAATCCCTAATTGAGAAGTCCACTCCCATCTGCTGTATTCTCCCAATATTGCCCATTTCAATTTACCGATGCCACATGTCTATGCAGCGCTTCACATGTGAGCGGACAATTTCTGGATAGCCTCAAAAGATGAAGTTTTCTGCCGACGCGTTTTAGCACCAGAAAGATAAGAGCAGTAGTATCGGACGATAGACAATATTTTAAATAACACATAATGAATCATTGTTTTTTCCACAATAAATGACCGATATGTAACAAAAATTTGGAGGAGATTTATATGTTTATATGAATTTATGTCGGAGGAGATTTTAGTATGCCATAAAGAAAGATCCACTTCCAGATATCCATTAACAAAAATCGTGTACCTAAAGATAGAAATTAAAATATTATCTATATTTTGGATTATAATTTTCACTTACAATTTCTCTTAATGAAGGACGTTTTATAAATTTTGAACTTGATCGAAACCTCAATCAAGGACTCGTTATTGTCATGTGACAGAATTTTATTTCTTTTTTCCTGTTTGTGTTGAGAAATATTCAAGGACAATTGCAACTGACATTGCAGTTCTTAGAAAAACCGATTTTGCGCATATATATGTATATTTTATTCGTCGAATCTAACGTGCAAGTCGACAATAGTTTTTTTCTTAAAAAATGTTCACATAATGTTGTGTACGATTAAATTATTGTTTTGTCATTGGGCTGGAAGTCATCATAGGTAAATCATTTGTAAATGCATTCTGATTGTATCGCAATAAAAAATGTGTAACAATGTTTTAAGTAAATTATGAAAATATATGTACATGGTATCGAACTTAACCCTTTAAAGACAGATGGTCCTACTATGTTTGTATCTTTGATTACTAGAGCTGGTGCTACTAATACCATCTCTATTCACTTAATGTTAGATATTTCAAAGTTAAGGGCTATCAGACAATGATTGCGTTTTTTGTTATCTTATACTCGTTTCGCCATATAAATGCTAACCGGGATAATTTTGCACGCTAAGCTAAACGAGGATAAGTTGCATAAAAAAGTAGTAGACAAGTATGGATAATAACAATGCGACCAAGTTCTCCTACGCAAAAGTAATCAAAGAAGTTAAAGAAGAAGGAAAACGTCAAATACAAGTTGTTAATTTTTTTGCAAACATCAATTGGTGAATTTTGGTTATTGAAAACACAATGCGTTCCAATTCAATTTTAATTTTAATTTATTAATTGCGCGAACAATAAGTTACGTGATGAAAACAAAACGAACAAAAATTTTATAAATAACAGTGCTGCCAAGTTAATTTTGCTAAGCGCGGACGCATTTTTCTTTATTATTCTATACCAGTGTCCTATATAGGATACCAAAAAAAAAAAAAACGCAACCAATAATAGTTTAAAAAGAAGCAATATTTTGATGCATTTAAGGCACAGTTTAAAGAATAATTGATTTTTACTGACTATTAAAACGCATATAAAGAATTTAAAGAACTTCCAGATCAAGAAATAGTTAAGACCCATTTGTTACGTTGACGGTGGAGTTGAGACAGATAATACCACATAACAAGCAGAATTAAAATTATTAACGTTTATTCAGCATCACACATTAATAGACTCTTTGATTGTCAAGACAAATAACTTGGCATCGACCTCGTCCATCAATGAAGCACTTCTCAATAATATCTATATCATCAGTGTATGTAAGACTTCTGCTGGTTATCGGGCGAGCTGCATTTACTTCAGCTTTTCCCATAAACACCACCAAAAGTAAATTTCAGATATACCACAATTGGCTGTCGAGTCTAGGCTTAGAATCCTTTTTGGTATAAAATGAGCCAGTACAATTTTTGATTATCTTTACTGAATACTTCATGTTCTTTACCGTCATCCTCTCAAAATTGATAAGCTTCACAGGAATGCAAAACTTGGCATTGGTTTCATATAATTATTGTTATATCAGACTGACAGATCAGGTTTTATTATTGATGAAATGAGGGTACGTTTTGATTTGTTTCAGTTTCTGCTATATAAATCAAAAAAAAAATATATACGAATAGCCAAACCAAAATTGCATTGAATTTTGTTTCTGGTTTGTCCATCAAAAATTTTGTCTCCGTTTCGTACTTTACAGAAACCAAAATTACAGAAAACGTTAGAAACATTTTTGATTCTGATTCAGTGTATGAAAAATATTGTTTGTATTTTATTTGAAATTTTTCAATTAAACAAAATGGACAATATTTTTCTGTTCCTATTTTGTACATTCAAAACGACATTACAAAATACATTAGAAGCAATTTTTATTCTGATTCAATTTATGAAACGTTTTGTTTGTAATTTATTTGAAATTTTTCAATTAAATAAAACGGACAATTTTTTTCTGTTTCTGTTTTGTACATCGAAGATGAAATTACAAAGAACATTACAAACAATTTTGATTTTGGTTCAGTTTATGAAATGTTTTATTTGAAAATTTTCAATTAAAAAAAAACGGTAGCTGTGAAAATTTTTGAAATTGAATAATCAGAAATTGAATAATTTGAACTGTCTTCATTTTTTGCTATTTGGTGCCACCAAGCCGTTTTCTCCGCCAAGGATCGAAACTACATTTACTTTCAATTCTGATTCAGACTAAAAAACAAAAATTGCATAAAATTATACATATTTCCACTTTAGGTTCTCGAATCAAAATATCGTGTTCATTACGTTTCGATAGAGAAAAATAAACAATTTTGGGTTTCTAATTTCGTTTCAGGTAATATGTGATGTGAGTTGATTTTTTGAGTATAATGAGTATACGATTGCTGCCGTGATAGTTGGTTGAACAAAAGACATAAGACGATTCTAATCATGGAGTATGAATTCACTGAACAGAATCCTGCTTAGGATACATTTTCATTATGAGGTAACCACCACTGGATTTAAACAGTTCTTCCGGTAAGTTATTGTTGGCTAATATGATAAAAATGTATAGTAAATTTTCCCAGCGCCATTTTATTGATTGCTTTATTATGAGGCGTAAGGTATTTATTTGATCTACGCAGCTGCGGCGCTGGTGAAAGCTCTAGATATGTGCTCTATTTATTTAAACCTTTTATTTGTTATAATTGCAGTTATTTTGTATACCGTGTTTAAGAGAATAATTCCTATTTAGTTATCGGATATGGACAGATCTTTTTTGTGAGTTTTGTAATTGCTCTTTTATTCCATGAGCTCGGGATTTCTTAATTTTTCCATGTGTTCCAGATGTATGGCTGTAATATTCTATAATAGTAGCTGTTGCGGGATTAGTTTGTAGAAATTCTGCATGCATTCGATCGTCCTCAGGTGCTTTGTTGCGTTTTAGTCTTAAAATCACGCCGCTGATTTATCTATCTACAATCTGGGTGTTGTTTTCATAAATATTTTTGGAGAAGGCATCAGACAGCCTCTACGGTTTATTAATTAAAATTACTAGTCACTTAAAAGTGTTCTTTCCGTCTACGTGGTTTATCCTCAACTTTTGTAATCGTCTGACCATTAATATCGTTTATAATGTTGTTATCATTTTCCTTTTGATATTAATTGATTCTGCTGCTGTTTCTACTTTTTCAGCCAAGTTTTCAAAATATTTCCTTTAATCGGCATGTGCTGATTTTTTAACCGCTTTAGCCGTAATTTCGTACTGCAGTCTTTCCACCTAAAAGTGTTCTTTCCATCTATGTGGTTGATCCTCAATTTTTTATAATCGTCTGACCATTAATATCTTTTATAATGTTGTTGTTCTTTACGTTTTAATATTGTTTATTGTTCCCAAAACTAGTCGACCTAACAAAGAAGACATTCAAAGATTAGGAACAATTTTCTTTATTTTTCAACATAATTTGCTTTTAACTCGATACTCTTTTTCATCAATATTCAATAGCTTCTATACCCTGTTTATAATAAGAACTATTAAAGTCATTAAAATAGCCATCAACCGCAGACTTCATCTCTTCATTGTTGACAAAATTTTTTACCGCTGAGTTATTTTTTCAAGTTTAGAAATAAAAAATAGTCCGAGGGAGATAAGTTTGGCGAATAAGGTGCGTGGTGAAGCAATTCGAACGTTAATTCATTAATTTTAACCATTACAATAGTAGATGTGTGAACAGGAGTATTGTCTTGATGAAACAACACTTATTTTTTCGTCAAATGCGTCATTTTTTACCATAATTTCATCACATAAATGCTGCAATAAATTAGCGTAATGTTCGCCGTTAATGTTTTTCCTTTCAGGAGATAATCAATAAAAATAATCCCATGCGAATCTCAAAAAACAGACGCTTTGAACTTGTACGACCTCGTTTAAATTCTGGTATCCAATATTTTACAGTCGTAAACGAAGGAACAGACTCTCCTAGAGTAGAATCTAGTTATAATATTGGTTGCACTGACACCTTTCAAAAGTAAACGTATCGTATGTTATTTTCCTGAATCTCTTTCTAGGTGTTGTCTGAAATTCAAGATTTTCTCTTGTCATTTTTCTTCTATCCGATTGCAAGTTAGTTTCATTAAATAATTGTTATGTTTCATCAACTGAGCTTAGAATCTCCCCCCTAACGGGTTAATACAACATGCAGGCCATCCTTCCCCTGTGCATAACTGCACTCTCTGTTTGCATTCCAAACTAGTTTCACGCAAAATACTTTATGATGCACACGCAGAGCTATTAAGACTATCAAGAGTCAACTTGACAATGTCATTTGAAATGTTTCATTTTCAATTTACCCAGTACTAAGCACTCGCACACCCAAATACACACATGGACACGCATGCACACATGCACACGTCCAATTACAGCCTGGCACTCATAAAGCTGTAAACACATGATGAGAGATAGAAATTTTTTAATGCATTTACGCGTGACGTAGCGAGCGAATGCATTATTCAGTAAAGAAAACTACTTGGGCGATGTTGGAAACTTAATTAAATTGAAAGCTTTCTTGAATGCTATGAGGAGGTAAGGCCTTTGTCGCGCCATACCCTCACTCACCCCGGGGTCCATGAATCTGTGGCCCAGGTGGCATTGGTGAGGTGAAGGCGCAAAAGAACTTGAAATTTCATTTAATGGGAGTGTAAACGAGGCCAACGAATGAAAATTGAAATGACAACAAATGAGTTGTTATTATAGTAGTAATCGCTGTGATATGATGCGATACGTAGTAATAGCAGACATTAACGGATTTGTTGTGGAATGTAGCGCGTGAGAATTGTGTTTCATTAAGAGTCCCGGCAGGATTCACAAGTAGGAATTCAAACAGTTATTGGAGCAGAAATGGAATTGCACGCACGCATTTTATTTGATAATCTTGAGGGTGCGTTGGGCGATAGTATGTGATTCTATGAGGTTTCCTTGGCGTACGAGTGATATTAATTTACGCATTTACGCATTGACATTCATACGATCAGAGTGTGTCAACATTAAAGGCATTTTTCAAAGCCGCAGAAGATGCGGTTTGATGCATCTACAAAGCTGTTAAAATGTTTAGGATTAATAATGTATGTTTTAACGCATGTACTTGGAAAGGTTCTTAATGAATATACGAATAATGTATTTAAGGCTACATATAAAGATAATAATATTAATCAAATGATTATTTTTACGCACATCTTATTGATGTAAGAGTATTTGTTTGTTAACCTCACAATATTTTAGTACGCTTAGAGGAGGTCGAATTAAACACAGTGTATACAATAGAGCACACTCCCTTGTACAGAATACTTTTTGTAGTTAAAAACATTTAGTATAGCATTATAATATAACTTTGGCTTTAATTTTTAATTTCAGAATAGGTTTTGGTTTTTCAATTAACTCAGAAAACAAACTCAGTTTCTGGCACGCGAAGTAATATAGGGTTCCTTATATATTCCTTCCTTCCTTCCTTATATATTATATTATGGATCATCATGGATTGCGACCTAGATAAATCGACCGTTTCTTATACGATATATATCGTCTTAATTCATCTTTTCAAAAAAATACCCACTGAAATTCAGAGTAGTATAGGGTTATCCATTCTCCAAGTAAAGTTTTCAAGTCAAAGTTAAATAAAACTCACACAAAGCTGTGATTCCGATGAAACTATTTTATTTCTTTATAATATTTGGACCTTGCCATTATGTATGAAAGTTATTTAAATGACCACCTTTGGACTGATTCACTGCCGCAGATTCTTTTAAGATAGTTTTCGAAAAAATATGGCCCAATGACCCCACCAGACCTTAATGCGCATCAAACAGTCACGTTTTCCGATTGCAGTAGCTTTTCCACAATCATTTCTGGGTTCTTCGAAGCTCATATGCGACAATTTTGCTTGTTGACGTAACCACCGTGTGAGAAATGAGCTTCATCACTGAAAAAAATTCTGATCAATTGAAAGACCGCGTTTGAATCATTGAATTGAAAGTTTTAACTATTTTTACGCGCTCTTCGTTTCTAAAAAGATCCATATTCGTAAATGACAAGCCTTTTACTAAATGAATAACACTTCACATGACAGGTATTTAACATCTGACAGCCTTGCCAGACCGGCGGTTTTAATAAGTAATGTAAGCAAAAAGAAATCTATTGTTTTTGAAATATATGGCTTTGTAATCTATGTATCATGTCGTGTACGAGGTGTGATCAAGAAATAACCATTATTTTCAATTTTTTTCAAAAAGTATTTATTCATTCATCCATTTCTATTTTATTTCCTTTAAAGTAGTCCCCCTCAGATATAATACACTTGTGCTAGCGTTACTTCTAATCCTAGAAACACTTCTAAAACGCGCTTTTTGCAAAGCTTTTAGCAAAACGCTTTCCTTTCATCGGTGTCTTCAGTTTTGGTTTTTCCACAATGATTGGTTTTTCCACAATTCTGTGCGTTTCTGACGAATTGCTTCGCGCAAACGGCGCATAACTGCAAGGTAGTATTGCTTCTTCCATTGGGATGATTGGGCTTTGATTTTAATGTCATAGCCATACAACCATGATTCGTCAGCAGTTACTACCTTTTTGAGGAAATCTGGATCGTCGTTGACGACGTTCAACAGCTCCTGAGCGATGTCCATGCGACGTTGTTTTTGCTCAAAATTTGTCAATTTTAGAACAATCTTCGCTGCTGTACGTTTTATGCCTAAAGCATCCGTAAAAATTGCTTGGCATGAGCCGAACGATATATCAACATCATCAGCAACCTCTCTAATAGTGATTCGACGATTATCCAAAATCATTTTCTTCACTGGTTCAATGTTTTCATCGGTTGTTGACGTGCTCGGGCGACCAGAACGAACATCGTCACTGACATCTTCTCAGCCTATCTTAAACCGGTTATACCACAATTGAACTATTGTTTCTGCTCATAGTAGACTCGCCAAACGCCATAGTCAACATTTCAAATGTCCTTGCACATTTAATTTCATTTTTTACACAAAACTTAATACAGTTTCTTTGATCCATTTTTCCGAATATTAAAAAATCGAAGAGCACACCAAAACACGACCAACCAATTTGAAAAAAAACCGTTTTGTTATCACACCTCGTAAGTGCAATCGGGTCACGCTATATGACGTTAGAAAGAAAACATTTGCCACTCAAAAACGACTCAGTCAGTGTTGCGATATACTGAGCATTGCTTGAGCGCGCGTCAAAGACGGTCACCAGCAAAGCAAATACTTTATATTTTGCAGTTTCACTCCGATGAAGTCGGAAACGCAAATCAGGTGGCTGAAAATGAGAACAATGTTTACTGTCCTGATACTGTAACGACCAATCAAGTGTAATTTTAATTTCATCGATTCCGATCCGATAGTTTTGATGTCAAATATCCAGAGACCAATGTCGAAAGCGTCGATAAAATAATGGAAAACGTCAAGTCAGACCATCGATTTTCGGAAGCCAAACATTGCACAAAAAACCTTTTGGAACGACTTGGATAAGGCTGAATACAAAAAACTTTAAACCGAATTTACAAAATCGACCCATTTCTGAGGCGGATGGGGACTAGTGATGAAAAGTAAATCACTTACAACACTTACGTTAATTAGCTTAATCGGAAACTTAGTTGGTAGGTTATTATGTATCCACTTCATAGTGCGGACCTGGCACCAAGTGATTGTTACCTGTTACAGTCTAGGGCAAATGATTTTTCCAATTTTTTTCCAATAGAGAGCGGGGAAGATAATGGAATTATCTTCCAAATGGCAACAAGTTACTAAACAAATCGGTACACATTTTACTTGAATTGAACTATTCTAACCGCGCTGAATAAAACCTTTAATGTCATCATTAAAATTAATTGATTTATTAAACAACACTTTGATTCCGATACCGCCAAATTAATTAAAACTGATTTGCATTTTGTTCATGTTTCATACTTCCGAAACGAAACTACAAACAATTCGGTCTTTGATTAATGCATCACGCTCTGCTCCGCTTTATGGAACGTTTTGTTTATATTTTGTTTCATATTTTTCAATTCAAAAAAATACATAAGACTTTGGTAAGCTATGAAAGTTATTTGAAGCGTTGTTTGAATTAATTTGGTACCAGAACTTTCCGCTTGCCATGAAACGAAATTACATCTGATTTAAATTCAAAAATTAAATTGTATTTACCTACACTTCCATTACAGCAACCGAATTTCCAAATTTGTTTTGGATAAGAAGCTAATCAGTGTGTAAACAGAATCGTTGTTTCGAATATGAATTAGAAACAAATTTAAAATATGGTTTTAAAAAAATTTACAATATTAAAATCGAAACTAAACTGAACTCTTCTGAGAGTCTGCTACAAAAAATAATGTATTTGCTGATGTCCCATTATTTGGGAAGTTGTCTATGAAAGGAAGAAAAGTTAATTATATTGCTTCTTAAGAATGGGATGAGAGAGAGAGAGAGAGTTTCTCATATCCAGGTGGCTTACATGCGTTCTATTTTTAGATTCAAAGAAAGATATCTAATATTTAGTGGTAATTGCGAAAGCTAGTTTGAAAAGGCTTTTATTACGTCTAGCGATCGCTCGATTATTCGCAGAGTTTGTTGGCAAATCGACGTGGTCTACCTTCAGGGAAAGATTGATGGTTAAATTGGGGGGTCGGATCAAATTAACAATGGTCAACTGTAATAATTATTATGTCATTGTCGGTCACTGTTCTAATGTGCCCAAATAGTACGACTGTTTTTTATTTTTATCAAAAACTATTTGTTATGCAACCCAAATCTATTTTATCCATTTCAAGATAATCCTTATCCGAATACGATATGCTTATTTTTCCAATCCTCGAAGCATATCAAATAGTCAGAGCGCACTGCGATTCACCTGAATCTGTTCAGTCTACTTAAAACTCAGCTGTTTTTTGAGTTTGGGAAACAACCAGAAGTCACGCAGTGACAGGTAAGGTGATTGTGAAGAGATGTTAGTTGAATTGTTGATGAACAACTCGTGAAGAGCCAATGCAATGTAAGATGGTGCATTATCAGGTTGCTAAAATCAGGAGTGGAATCTCTTCTCGCAAATAATGAATAATATTCAAACAATGGAAGGCCGCCTTGGGCCGGGGGGAAAAAAGCATAATGCTCAATACCGCTATGATCGATGACAACTGTCAACGCCATCTTCAATTTTGTGCGAATTAGGCGCCATAGGCCTTGCTCCACCCTTGGCATGTTATTCACTCGATTGGCGGGTTATCTACGGATCATCAGTATAGATCCGAATTCCAACTTTTATAACTTAACTTACTGATAATCAGAAATTATATCAACAAAAAATAGAGTGTTTTTTGTTACCAATCAAGATTTGACGCATATAAGGTCCAAATCATAATTTAAAATGAAGTCGACTCATCTGTTTAAAACTCCAGTTCGATGGTTTTTTAATACTAAATCTTGGATTTGTGGGACGGAACTTTCATCGGTAGAGGTCGATGATCGTTCATGGTGTTCTTCACTGGGCCTTCGTTGAGTTGTTTTTGTTTTTAAATATATGTATTTCTCCCCGACAATGATTGTTCGCCGTAGGACTTCTGTAATATTCTAAAGCTTTCCTTAGCTGCAACTCCCTTTCGTAAACAAATTTAATGCAAATTTTCTGCTCAACAAAATCATTCATTGCAAAATTGTTAAAATGACTTTTTGTGCCTGGATTGAATCGTGGGTAGTTTAAACATTAATGATTTTTAGGACTTGGAATTTGGAATTTGGATCTTACTTTTTGGATACAGTACTGTTTCATTCGGTTGTAAAAAATTCATCATAAATTCATAGTAACAGCACAGTAATGGCTGTAATCCGCTCGTTTCTCAATGAATTCTGATATACAAGAGCGGTCCTAAAACTAGTCGACTTGACGTATAGATGGTGCCAGTAGCTTGAAACAAAATATTTTGGAGAAAAGTGACAACCTTATAAAAGAAGTGTTTTAAGTTTCAAGGCACTGCGTAGTTTGGTTTTTTTTTCTCGTATGTGAGCCATCAAAAGTAAACGATTTTAGTGAATTTGTAAACATGGAAAAAATTGATCACCGTTATGTAATTTAATATTTTCATTTGAAAGATCTAACCAATATTAAAGACGAGCTAGATTCTACTCTGGGGGAGTCTGATCCTTTGTTTACGACTGTAAAATATTGGGTAGCAAAGTATAAACGAGACCGTATGAGATGCCAAGACGAGCACCGTAATGGTCAACCAATTAAGGTGTCCACGCCAGACACGGTTGAGAAAATCCACAAAATGATATTAGATGATCGTCGACTGAAGGTGCGTGAGCCAGCTGAAATGATATGTATTTCAAAAAGTGCTGTACATCGTATATTGACCGATGAGTTGAAGATAAGAAAGCTGTGCGCAAGATGGGTGCCGCGCTTGCTTTCAATACGCGATGTTTCACCGCAATAAATCAAAATTTTTGCGTCGTTTTATAACCATGGATGCGAAATATGCCCACCACTTTACATTTGAGTCAAAGAAACAGTAAAAGCAGTTTACTGGAATGTGAGAATCATGTCCAAAGAAGACGAAGGCGGTTCCATTTGTAAGCAAAGACATGACATCTGTTTTTTTTTTTTTGGATGCACATGGGTTTATTTTTATTGATTATCTTCAGAAAGGAAAGCCATCAACGGCGAATATTATACTAATTATGCTAATTTATTGCAGCGTTTAGGTGATGAAATTATGGAAAAGACCGCATTTGGCGAAAAAGAAAGTGTTGTTTTATAAAGATAATGAACCAGTTCACACATCCACCATTGCGATGGCCAAAATTAATGATTTAAAGTTTGAATAGCTTCATCACGCACCTTATTTGGCAGCTTTAGCTCCCTCAGACTTTTTTCTATTTCCAAATTTGAAAAAATAACTCGGTGGTAAAAGATTTGCCAACAATGAAGAGGTGGATTCTGCGGTTGATGGTTATTTTATGGAGTTTAACAGTTCTTACTATAAACAGGGTATAGAAGCTATTGAATATCGCTGGAAGAAGTATATCGAACTTTAAGAAGATTATGGTGAAAAATAAAGAAAATTTTTCCCAACTTTTGTATGTCTTCTTTGTTATGTTGGCTAATTTTGGCATCACCTTCTTAACATTTAAGGCATAAAATTAAGTCTGATATAATATATAAAATACAAAATTATATATTATTATATAATATATAAAATGTATTAAAAGTCATATCAAATTTTATTCGCTACATTTTATCCATATCTAAGCAGAATGCGAAAAACATTGATTAATTAAAGATGTTCGTCATGATACTTCATGTACAAATGACTGTTTTGAATTAATTGATTGCTCATCATAAAGGCCGGTTATACTTTTTAGACACAATAGTATTTCATTCATTTGCACCAAATCCATTCCATCATAAATCCATTTGCACTAAATTCAGTAAAAATATTCTGGTGCAGTTCCCTAACGGCTTGATATACTTCTGCCAAAAAATGAAAGTAAAGTCCCACTCAACTGTTAGCGCTTTCCAAATACAACAAAATGCAAACATCGAATCCTTTCCTTGGTCGGCGATCATCTCAATGTGTCTGCCAACAAGTCTATCAGTAGGGCAATCTTAAGCCGTGAACCCATCTTAGTCTTTTTAATAAAAATACCAGCTCGCAGTTACATGTAAATCAGTTAGCTTGGATGATATTTTCACACTGGAAGCTCGAAAAATGTAACCTTTACTAGAATTAGTACCATCTGCGTTTGTAATTTAGCTGATCTGCAGAGTACTTCAGTGAATTAATAAAAGTGAGCTTAATGAGTTGAAAACATATTTTTGAATCCATGGATCCGTACACAGTAGACGTTACATTACCTTTTTGTATTTTTAGATATTAAGTGAACACTATTGGAAAATTATTTTGTGTTGTTCTAATTCAATTCATTCAATTGAATCGATTTGAAATGTGTTTTTCACTGTATATTTTGCATTTCCAGTCATTTTAGTGCACCAAAGGCGGTGGTTAGTGAAAACGTTAACTCCCAAAATAATTTGTTAATATTGATTCTTAATATGGAACGCGTTATTCTGGCGTATACGAGTACGTGATTAAAATTTACAATAACTGCCTTCGCCTAGCACATACTCGTATGTACGATTTACTCGTATTGTACATCCTGTACAACACATTAAGGAATGCTGCAGCAGATAGCGCCTTAAATCAAACGACTCCAATCTCCTTGAAATAGGTAAGAGAAAAACTTTAACAATCTTTGAATTTCAAACTTTTATTTGATAGTATAAACAGTGTTGTTGTTTCATTAAATTTTTTGCCCCCTCCCCTCCTTTGCATCCTTTAATTTTTTTTTCTTGCTGTTGAAAATTCTCAAGTTTTTCGCACATTTTCACTTTTCTCCGTTCACGCCATCGATGAAATTCTAGATAAGTTTATAAAGCCAATTGGCAAAGACCACGTTCGTTTCGTTCGTAGTGAAAATAGACCCTTACAAAGACAACAACATCTTTGGCGTCAACGCAGGATGTGGCGGCCGTAAATGCGTGTGCTCATTGCTGTTGCAATGGATGTTAGCTTAGAGTTCGCAAAACAAATACAAACAAAAGTTTTTAGGGGCATTAACACCTGCATGAAAAACTTAAAAGTTTAGTAGCTCTGCAAATGAAACAAAATCAAATGGGTCGTGCGCTTCAGAAGCACCAAAAGGGAAAATCAAAACTAAGCAACAAAAAACAGAAGCTGAAAACTTGTAAAGACTTTTATAACAAATGAGTTTTGAAGATTTTCAACACAGCCAACAGAACAATTGAACCTTAAACTATCCTCATTAAAGGGATTGTAAAAGCGTGATGTTTGCTTTGGCAACCAAAGTGCGGCAGCATATTGAAACGCGGCTATTGCACTACAATTACATGTTATTAATGTGAATTTTAAAGCTATTGTTATGTTGAAATCCATTGCCAGGCTGTGCGTTTGTATTACACAATTGATAGGACAATTAAAGAGTTGTACTTAACGTAATTTGTTCTGACCTTTTCAGCTTCGGCTCATTTTATTGTGCCCACAAGCAATTAGGCCAATTTTGAGTTTTCGATTATATGTTCTTAAATGTAGAGCATCAATAAAAATTGACAATTAAAACAGAGATGCAATTAAAATAATGGAATGCAATTTACATAAGTAGGCATGGAGGCAGACTGTCAGCAACAGGTGTGGATGTCAGCAGCTGTGTTCACGCAACATATCAGTTGTGTTGATATGTGCAGTTCTTACAATTTATTCATAATTATTGTTCAGATGTTCAATTAGCTCACAATGAATGTATGGAAAAATATGTGGGAAAAATATATTGAACCAACTAGTGGTTGGGCATGATAAAGTTGGACAGGGATCATAAGTTTGACGGGACTGAGGGTTATACGAGGTGTGTTAAAAAATAAGGTTCGATTAGTATTTTTTTTATGTTCGTACACTCGTCTCGAAGATATGTTGACGGTTTTATCAATATAGCATGTTTAGTTTGTTTGTGAGAGGCATAAATAAGACAAGTGTTTTGCGTATTCGGCGATTTTCTGCTATCGAAAAAAATGCATCAAAGAAGTTACATCAAATTTAGAGTAAAAAAATGGAATTAAGTGCTCAAAAACACTTGAAATGTTGACAGTGGCATACAATAAGAGTACACTGAGTCAAAAAAAAAAAATGTTTACAAGCTTTTCGCAGAAGGTCGAAAAGATGTGAATGACAACGCTCGCCCTGGACGCCCCAGCACATCAACAACCGATGAAAATGTTGAAAAAGTTATGAAAATCGTTTTGGAGTATCGTCGAATCACAATTAGAGAAGTTGCTGACGATGTCGGCATATCGATTGGCTCATGCCGTGCAATCTTTTCGGAAATTTTGGGCATGATGCGTGTGGTAGTGAAGTTCGTTCCAAAATTGCTGAATTTTGATCAAAAACAACGTCGCATGAGCATCGCTCAGGAATTGTTGATGTAAACGATGATCCAGATTTACTTAAAAGGGTCAGCACTGGTGACGAATTATGGGGATATGATTATGACATCGAAACCAAAGCCCAATCGTCCCAATGGAAGAGTCCAGGAGAGCTAAAACCAAAAAAAGCACACCAAGTTTGATTAAATGTCAAGGTTTCGTTCACTGTTTTCTTCGGTTACAATGCCGTAGTGCATCAGGAGTTCTTACGACAAGATCGTACAGTAAATAAGGAGTATTACCTTGAAGTTATGCGTCGTATGCGTGAAACAATACCAAAAAACGCCAGGAATTGTGGAAAAAAAATTGTGGCTTTTACATCATAATAATGCACCTGCTCACTTATCTTTGCTTGTAAAAGATTATTTGGCCAAAAACAACACCATTATCATGCCTCAGCCACCGTATTCACCAGATTTGGCCCCCTGCGATTTTTTCCTGTTCCCAATATTGAAGAGACCCATGAAATGACGGCGTTTTGCGACGATTGAGGAGATAAAAACCGCTGAGAGAGCTCAAGGACATACCAAAAAGTACATATCAGAACTGCTTCGAGGATTGGAAAAAACGCTGACACAAGTGTATTATATTTGAGGGAGACTACCTTGAAGGAGATAAGTAAATATTTTTTGAGAAAAATGAATATTTTTCTTTTTTCTCAACACACTTCTTATACCCACCGTTATGTATCGAGGTTTACGAACGATGTACTGACTCATCGTCTGAAAAGCGGAATTTTTTTCTGTATATAATATATGATCTGATCTTATACATTCAGTGCATTATTGGTTATATTTAATGATTATGCACGTTAGAGGAAAGAGTGGTTAATTTTTTCCAAAATTTTTTAAATTTTTTCCAATTTTTTATTTTTTAAAAGTAGGCTTTTACTATTGCTTGGTCTGCTACTGAACAAATTATTCTCAATTGTAATACTTTAAAGCCTTTCTGTGGTTGACGATTTGTTGGCTCATTGCCAATAGGTAGGCGCGTCAAAAATGTCCTCTTTTTATACGGATCATATTGAATTTGTCCGTTTTTTTAGTGAAAATTCCTAAAAAAAAGTACTGAAAATCCACAAAGCTTGTATTAACAATTACCCAAAGTGTAGAGAACGTTATACTGATCTGTTGCCATCTGCCATCTGTCCATTTCTGAATGTCCTCTTATAATGAACTATACTCTTATAATATACTATACTGAACTATAATCTGTTTTTTCATTGGAAATGTATACCTATATTTGTACTTTTCAATAATTACATCTATAATTACGGCGGTTCTCTATGGATTTACAACCAAACATTGAAATGAAATAAAACAAGCTATGTGTTAGACGTTAACAATTTTGCTCATTTTTTATTTGGAAGGCCCTCGGATCTAATTTCAATGGCTCTGCTGCATGACTTCAACTGAATCTGAACGATGGGTTAAGTCGACTTTGACGCATTGGCCCATTGCGCCTTATCGGCGTAGATTTACGAATTTAGAAAACCATACATGAAAAGTCTCCTGCCAAAGGTAACCATATTCTCAAATCGTTTATGTAGAAAGTCCATTATAGCGTTCGCTAAGTGGCACTTAGCGCGAATTTGCTGGCGCCAAATGTCGTCGATGTTCATGCCGTTCAATTTTGGCCAAATTAGTGTTGTCTTATATACGACACATATTCGTTCAACCAAAAATTCAATTTTTCGTTTGAAGTTGAGCTTCTCTTCCAAAAGCTTCGAAGCCCAGTAAGCGAATGAACGGCTTTGTCTCTGGTCATTCATTTGGAGTTATTGGTGCAATTAGATCCTGTACAGGTGTAGGCCAAAGTCTCGGTACAAAATTCGCCATGTTGAAGACTGGATAAATTCGATGTGCTCAGTTGATCTAAATCTCATTTGACGTACGGGCGTTGGCAGATTGTTTACCAAATTGGACAGCTCGAATTTGGCCACCAAATGGTGGATATAACACTTTGAGGGGACATCTCAGCGGTCGTGTAATGGGCATAACACGCGACGTTTGTACAGAAGAAAACTGGTTGCGTGTTTTTGTTTTTGTTATACCCGTTTCGCCATACAAATGCTATCCGGTTTACGCTAACGGGGATAATTTTGCACGCTAAGCTAAACGGGGATAGGTTGTATAAAAAAGTAGTGGAAAAGCATGAATAATAACAATGCGACCAAGTTCTCCTACGCAAAAGTAAACAAGGAAGTTAAAGAAGAAGGAGAACGTCAAGTAACATAAATACAAGTTGTTAATTTTTTTGCAAACATCAGTTGGTGAGTTTTGGTTTTGTGTGCTATTGCACACACAATGCGTTCTAATTGAATTTTAATTTTAATTCATTAATTGTGCGAACAATAAGTTACGTTTATTTCATAAATGTATGATAAAATAATTACGAATAAAAACAAAACAAAAGTAATAAACAATTCATGAACAGCGATGCTGCCAAGTTAATTTTGCTGAGCGCCGATGCGTTTTTTTGGTATGCTAACCGGTGTCCTATATAGGATACAAAAAAAAAAACGCAATCACTCATTTTAATAATAAAGTTTTTTGATT
This sequence comes from Philornis downsi, assembly GCA_019455685.1. NCBI lineage: Eukaryota > Metazoa > Arthropoda > Insecta > Diptera > Muscidae > Philornis > Philornis downsi. Next base: position 240,151 of record JAHXMU010000039.1, read on the forward strand.
CAACATGATGATTTGGCATCACTAACTGAGTAATAAGCAGAAGTTGTCAAAACAACAGGATCACCACAGTCTGTCAACATCGACTAGCCCTATTTGAAAAATTCATTATGAACTGTGATGATCCTTTCTAATATATTCATAAGCTGGCATACAATTATTGCCTTTAATTAACGAATATGTGAAAATTTTCCGTTTTTAGGAGGTAGTTTTTGTTCTTGTATGGGCAAGTTTTTTTCCTACTGGGCCGATTTTGCATAATTTCGAATTTGATATGTTTGTGGCTGAGAATTTTGTTTTTGCCATATTTCTGGTTGTTGCCTCTGCAGATGGGATCTCTATCGTAATATAAATTGATGGTCTGTTGGACGGGCGACATAGATTTTTGCCCCGATTAAGTATTGTATACTTCAATGTATCGAATGAAATTAATAATGGTGGATATAAACATTAAATAGATGAAAAATTTATAAGTTTTGTACCTCCTGTTTGTGAATGTCCGTCTAAACCCACACACAATCGGGTGCCCTTTTTAAAGACGTTAGAATATTAAAATTTATAACAAATCTATACAAGTTAAAATTTAAAAGTTCTGAGTCTAAACTATTGCCGTACGAGAAGGTGATTTCGAAAATATACCCCAGATCTTCTTGCATTAGGCGCCGTTTTCTTCAGACAACTAGTCAGTCAGACGAACACTGTTCAGGCCATTAAAAAAACTTATAAAACATATTTAGCTTACAAACACTTGACACTGCAGAAACTTCCTTTTTAGTGTTAAAATTTGTGCACATTAATTTTTATAGGTACCCTCATGCGCTCTGATTAAAATATAAATATCCATTAGATAATTCAGAATATTTAAATCATTTAGATTCATTGTTACATACAGTGGTGGTCAAAACATATGTAACTTAAATGAAATTTTAACTTAAAGTAAATTTTTTTAATTAAAACACCTTATGAATTTTCTTCATTTATTTTTTTTTTTTTTTTTTTTTTTTTTGTTATTAAATTCAGTTATTTTTTTAAATAAAGGGTGTCCCAACAAGAACGCAAGATTTAAATTTTAAATAAAACACAGATATTTAAAAAAAAAATCGGAAACTTTATTATATCGTAAAGTAGACAGAATGAGGTTATGTATGGAACAACACTTCGGACTGATGGCCGCCGCGGCTTTGCTGGCACACACGCGACCTTTTAATGAAATTTTCAATGAGCGTTTTGCATAAATGCTGCGGTATTTCATTAATGCAGCGTCCAATTTCCTTTTTTAAGACTTGAGTCGTCGTCGGCTTATTCGCGTAAACCATCGACTTCAAAACACCCCAAAGAAAAAAGTCTAATGGTATTAAATCGCACGATCTAGGCGGCCAATTCTGGTCTCCAAAACGCAATTAAATTGTTTCTCTGGCTGTATGACATGTGGCGCCATCTTGTTGAAACCACATGCCCTCCACATTTATTTCTTCAATTCTAGGCACGAAAACGCTAAACTAAAAACGAAACAAATGGCGTCAAATTTAAATCTTGCGTTCTTGTTGGGACACCCTTTATATTTCAAAATCAAAAATATTCATTACCTTAACACAAAACATTTGAAATTTAAGTGTTCCAAATATTTGCAACTCGTAAAAAGACTTAAAAAACAATATTAAGTGTTCCGTATTTTGTGGCGTAGCCGTTGTTTTTTATTACTTCCAAACATCTTTCAGGCATTGAGTAAATAAGCTTTTCAATCTAATCGCTTGTAATGATATTCCATTGCTTTTCCAATTCGGCAAAAAGCTCATCATCATTTCGGAATACTACATTTCCGATATTATGTTTGGCAATCATTCACATGCTCTTAATCGGGTTGAGATCAGGAGATTGATTTGATTTTCCTCCAACCAGCCTTTAACAACCCTAGCCGTGTGTTTGGGATCGTTGTCGTGCTGGAATGCCCACCAAAGTGGCATTTCCCATTTAGAGTACGGATACATAACTGAGCTCAGAAGATCTCTATAGATTGTGGCTGTCATTGTATCAGTAATGCGGTGAATTGGACCCGAGAAACATCTCCATGATATTTCCTTCTTCGTGCCTAACTATGGCGTTTGTGTATCTATGATTAAACTTTTCTCCCTGAGGTCGTCGAACATTGGCTCTTGCTTCTGATTCTCGGAGCTTAAATTTTGACTCGTCAGATCAAAACACATTTTTCCATTGCTGTTGAGTCCCATTAAAATGTGTTTGAGCAAAGTTGAGGCGAGTTCCGCGGTTTTTTTTTCTGACACAAACGGTTTTTTGGTGCACCTGTAGCTTCTGAGACCGTAATCTCGAGTTCTTCTTTTTATATTGGAACAACTCACATCTACGGGAATTTCTGTTTAAGCTTCTCTGGGAACAAAACCGCTGTATTGAGAAATTGGTTTCATTTTCATTTGTGATTCCTAACAATTAAAACAAAACGTGTTTCTCTGTAGGAATCTAAAAACCATTTTTAAAGAACATAATCAGATCCAAAGACGTAATTTTTGACCTTCATAAACTGTTTGGAAGTTTCAATTGTTAACTATGAGACAAACCGTCGATTTATGAGCACCATATTTTATAGAAATTTCTGTTTTAGGAAATCCATTTTCAAAATCGCTTACAATTCTTGCTTTTAATCACGAACAGTATTTGTTTCCAGCCATTTTCCTCAAGAATTTGTAAAGCCAAGTAAACCTTTTCAACTCCGAACTAAAATTGCTTTAACAAAGCAGTTTTTGATAAAATGCCAATACGTAGATCATAAATGATTAAAAGGAATGTGATTACCGTTATGTCCTAGCATTTATTAGTGTTAATTACATAGGCAAATATAAGAGAGAGATTTGCAAATGTTTTGAACACTTGAATTTCGATTTATTTTGTTAAAAATATTTTTTTTTTGTTGTTTTAAGATAATGAATATTTTCGATTTTGCAATATATTAAAAAAAGTAACTGAATTAAATAAAAAAAAAAATTAAGAAAATTCTTAAGGTGTTTTGAATAAAAACATTTGCTTTTAGTTAAATGTTCATTTAAGTTGCATATGTTTTGACCACCACTGTATTATATGTTATACGTGTGTAATCATATATTAAAAAAAGGAACTGAATTAAATAAAAAAAAAAATAAATTAAGGAAATTCTTAAGGAGTTTTGATTAAAAACATTTGCTTTTAGTTAAAGTTTCATTTAAGTTGCATATGTTTTGACCACCACTGTATTATATGTTATACGTGTGTAATCATATTTTTCCAATAACTTATGCTTATAAAGTGATTCCATCATTTATTAATACCAGTTTTACATTTATTATAACATCCTCTCTATAACGTAAGTCATCGCTTTGTATTTATGAGTGATGGAAGAAGTTTAAAATTACTTCCAAAATTTTCAGCAAAGTTTATATTTCAAAATAGAATTAACATATTTTCGAGAAAAGCAATCAGAGTCTCCATAATACTTATTATTAATATTGCAAAACGTATATGTATATATTTAAAAGTTTGATAGACGTTTCGCGTTAAAATTTCCAGGCCGTACACGTTATTGCAAACGCCTCCACAGAAATTAAACAAAGAAGTTCAGCTTGTCGGTATATTAAACATATTTTTTACATAAAATGAAATTTATCAGATTTACCCACAGAAATTGTTTTAGCTTACATCTAATATGCTATTGTACCAATTCTTTTCAAAGCAAATAAAAAAAAAGAAAAAGTTCGTAAATCTAGTTTGCTTAACTTTTCTTCTTTCCAAATGCCTTCGTTAAGCATCCAAAGGAAGGTATTTGGCCAAAAAAGTTGTCAATAATTCAAGAATTTAGCTAATATTAAACTTTGGGAAGGTATTTCTATTTATTATTGATACATTTTTGCCTTTGGCCCGGAAATAGTTAAAGAGCAGTATGAAATATAAAGTTTTTCCGTTGCTCAACTTTCTTTGCAGTTTGTAAATAAAAGCTCAATAACTTTTGGCAAAGGTCAAGTCAAAAGAGTTTTATACAACAGTAAATAAGGTGGGTGTTATGACATAAATATTTAACTTTAATCTTTAAGACACCGTAATCAAAGATGGTTTATTGATGATTGTTTGTTCGAAGAACATTGGCAAACATTCTCTATGCTCGCATAACAATCTAGTTGAATTGAATACTTTTAATAAACTTCTAAATGTTTACGAAACAGTTAACTTCAAGGTATGGAATAGCAAATGATGTCAATGCGTATTTAATAACTCATTCTATAATAACTCATGCATGGGGCTGAATAAGTTCAAGTGCCGTGCTGAGGAAAACGTCTTTCAATTTTTATTTAATTCCTGTGTTGTAGTGATTGTTAAATTGTCATTTTGATATGTCATTTTGGGAATATTTCAATTACTTGTTCACTCATTCCATATACGAAATGGATTATATAATTTTGAGGCCCGTCTCCCGAAACGAAATCAATTCGCAAAGTAAGTTTTATTTATTACAAGTCCTGGTATACGAGTTAGAGCTATACACAATTTTCGTTCTATATTTTTTTTTTTTGTATTACATTTTCGTTCCGATTCAACATTTAGGAAATTGGAAAATTTAAGTAAAAACAATATATACAGGGTGGCGCAATAGAACGTGCATATTGCATCATCTTTTTTGCGGGTAGAAAAGGCGCGGGCAGGGGGGGCGCCTACATCGTTGGGTTGGCGGGCTCATGGAGTTTTAGTCGCTATGAATCACTTCGACGGGAAGCGTCGCACATTTTGCGTGCGCGCATTTTCCGAGAACTCTCGTTCATATATTGCTACTAGGCGACTATACTGTGCTGAATATGGACTACGGCGAATTAGTGAAGCTCCGAGTGCTAATTTAATTAAACATTTAAATCACAAGCAAATGGTCGCCCAAGAATATCTAGGACCAAAGACAATGTTGAGAGAGTTATGGAGTCAGTACGAGGAAATCCACAAATGTCGACTCGCAAGAGATCGTCTGTCTTACAATTATCGCGACGAAGTTTGCAACAAATTTTAACATTGGATCTTAAACTGCATCCATATAAGCTGCAGTTAACACAAGAATTGAAAGAGTCTGACTTCGTAGCAAGGCTCGCATTTGCTAATGAAATGCTTAATCGATGATGTTCCCTGGCAGACCGATTTCGAAAAGAGGTGATATTCCATGGCCCCCACGTAGTCCAGACTTGACGCCTCTTGACTTTTTTTTGTGGGGATACCTCAAACAGAAAGTCTACAGTAATAATCCAAGAAACATCGTTCAGCTCAAGTGGTGAAATGGCAGCCATTACACCAGTATTACTGAAGAAAGTTTTCAATAATTTTCGCTTGCGGTTACAGGAGTACCGTCGTAGAGAGGTTCACCATTTAGATGATGTTATTTTTAAAAAATAAACTTTATTTATTACTCTACAATGCCTTAGATTTATTTTAACCATATCTTTTGTACTTATTTTTTAATCTATTTTTTAAATATGCACGTTCTATTGTGCCACCCTGTAATATATATTACATACATATAATGACATAGGTGTAAAAAAGTTCTGTTATCTTGATATTTAAAATTAAAGAAACAGTGCACATTTGAAGTTTTATTGTCTTTCACAATTTTCTCTTGGGCATTTTATTTATTTTAGTTATTTTAAAGTGTCGGGTTAATATATCATAGAATAATTATAGACTTAACATCAGTATTTAGTAAATTTAATTTTTGAACTTCATAGTCGTGCAGAGTGCGATCAATCTTATTGTAGCAAATGTTTTGCAAACCTTCATTTATGCTCTTATAGGCTTACATTAAGGACTTTCCATTTGGTTATTGGTTTTGTACATTAAAGAACTGTACCAAGATTTGATATGAACTAAACAACTGATCTATCTATCACATCATATAAAATGTTTCTAAATTAAACTTTAAAATTATTATTACAGCCTCTATCATAAACGTTACAAATTTACAACTGGTTATTGCTGAAACATCATATTGCTTATAACAGAGTTATTCATTTAGTGGTTTGGTCTGGCAAGGCTGCCAGCTATTAAATACCTGTCATTAGAAGTGTTATTTGTTTATTGAAAGGTTTGCCATTTACGAATATGGATCGTTTAAAAGAAGAACGCGTAAAAATAGTTAAAACTTACTCCAAAAGTGACACTGCCAAAAATGTCTTTTATATCAGTGAAAATGTCGTGAATAATCCGAATTTGTCGATTCCACGACGTTATTAGCATTTGGGCCTATCTTACAGCTCATTATGGCGTATTGTGCATTTGAATTTGTCAAGTTATCGCCAAGATACCGCCCGAAATGAGAGAAAAAGTGGTCAAAAGCTGCTTTAAAAGGATCCACTTCTGCAACCATTCCAGAGGCAGTCAATTAAATGTCATTGTATATCGTATACAATGGCAAGATACAAGCATTACAATGAAATAAAAGTTTCATTGAAATCACAGCTTTATGCATGTTTTGTTTAACTTTACTTATGAAACCGCGAAATAGATAACCCGGTATGATTAAATTCTCTATATATAAGGAATCGCAAATAGGTCCCTGTCGTTTTACAAAAAACAGCTCAACCAGTAAGTTATGGTTGAAATTGTCAGCTGTCAAATGTCTGTCAATGTAATATAAGATTAAGCCATTAAGATTTAGCAACAGCAAAACCGATTATTATTACCAATTTTATATGAATATCAATTACAGTTTACACAATACAATACTCTTTTTTAATTCGAGAAAATCTGCAGCTGATGCACATCATTTGCTTGTAAAAGCATACGGCAAGGCTGCTTTAAATGGAAGAAGTTTTCGTAGGTCATTTCAAAAGTTTAAGAACGGTGAGTTTGATGTTGAAAACAAGAAACGTAATGGAAGACAGAAATTGTACAAAGACGCGAAATTACGGTAAGACGATTACTGTCAAATGCAAGTAGAATTTGCAATTCCATTGGGAATGACTTAATAAGCAATGATATGATTGATATCCTTGTACGTCATTAGGAATATTTTCAAAGGAAGGAAATTGGGTTCCATATGTCCTGGTGCCTAGAAATATTGAACGTTGATTTTGAAAATATGAAATAATAGGCCTAAACAAAAAGATTATTGAGTCAAATAGTCATTGGTGGTGAAAAATAAATTCCCCCAAAGAAAATTGGATCATGAAAATCAAGTGGTTATGCTTCTACATCGACAATGATGCCGAATATTTATGGAAAGAATCTCATATTGTGTATTTGGTGGAATTGGCATAACAACGTGTTTTATGAATTCCTCAAACCGAACGCTGAAATTATTGTGGCTCTTTATTGAATGCAATTGATGATACTGAGCCTGACACTCAAGGGAGAACGTGCTCATTAATACCCTTCGCACGTCAAAGTTATTCTACTGAATGACAATTCTCGCCCACACATAGCGATGCCGGTCAAAGCGTACCCAGAAACTTTTACTTTGGAAATACTGTCCCACTTCTCATATTTACCACCGGCTCATTGCCTATCAGAGCAGCGTTTAACAACATTTGAGTAAAGCAAAAAATGGGTCGATCTTAGGATAGTCTAAAAAATTAAGGTTTCTAATGACTTAACATCCATTTGAGTCCAAAAAGATGAGAAAAAGTAGTAGCTAGCGATGGACAATATTTTGAGTAACTCATAATTTGCCGTCTTTCACAACAAATGGTCAATTTTTGACGAAAAACGGAGGAGACTTATTTGCACTTCAAATATATTTCGGCGTAAATATCAGTGATAACAACTAGCATTGTTTGTGAACAAAAAATAAAAATAAGAATAGGCTTTTGTAGGCAACATTATTTAATTGGAATTTTTAATTTTCAAGATGTTGTTGTTCCACAAAGACATTACCTTTTCAAAAGTACTACCTCAAGGATCAATTTTATCACCAATTTTGTACTCGATATATACCTCGGATTTCAAACCTCCTATAAAAGTTGACATTGTTTATAATGCAGACAATATGGGGCTAATTTCATCATGCACGTTAACAAACACCCTCTTAAAGAAAATATGATCTTATGGTCTGCAACAAATCCTTGAAAAATGGAAAACTAAGATGAAAGTTCACAAACCCCAAAGCATAATTTTCATTTCATTTCATTTATTTAGGTATACGGACATATAAATCCTTACAGACTAAGAATTGACATAATATATTTAAAGAAAGAAAGAAATAATATATTTTAAGAAAGAAAATATGTAAATTATTTTATTTTAAATATCTAAAAAGGAACAGTATAAAGTTATTTGTAGACATACAAAACTCTAAGTGTTGAATTGGGTATTAATTTCTTGCCATCCTATTTAGATTATCGAATTCAATGAATCCGCAATTTAAAGCACTATGCTGGGCATAATTTGTAGAACGGCGTGTTATACAAAATATATATATTGATATCTGAATTATCTCGGCGGAACATAAAACGGTACAGGGGACAATAATTCAGAACAATCAATTATTTCTATGTGTGATATATTGACTTGGCAAAAAGGACTCCAAACAATAGAGGCATATTCCAACTTTGATCTACATAAGAAGTATATCGTACACTATTTTTAAGATATGTGGATCGGTGAAATCGGGAAATTTTCTTTTAATCTACGCTAGTACAGAATAAGCTTTAGGGATAATATACGAGGTGTGATCAAAAAAAAATAACCGTTATTTTCAATTTTTTCAAAAAGTATTTATTAATTCATCAATAAATATCTTGTCCCCTTCAGAGTAATCCCCCTCAGATATAATACACTTATGACAGCATTTTTTCAAATCTTCGAAACACTTCTGAAACGCGCTTTTGGTATCGCCAACAGCTCCTGTTTCGATTTTTCTTTTATCTCCTCAATCGTAGCAAAACGCTTTCCTTTCATCGGTGTCTTCAGTTTTGGGAAGAGGAAAAAGCATCGATGTGTGAGCTGGTGCGTTATCATGGTGCAAAATCCATGATTGGTTTTTTCACAATTCTGTGCATTTCTGACGAATTGCTTCACCCAAACGGCGCATAACTTTAAGGTAGTATTCTTAATGACCGTACGACCTTGTGGCAAGAATTCATGGTGCACCACGCCATTGCAATCGAAGAAACCAGTGAGCAAAACCTTCTCATTTGACCGAACTTGACGTGCTTTTTTCGGTCTTGCTTACATTGGAATGATTGGGCTTTGGTTTCAATGTCATAACCATTCACCCATAATTCGTCACCAGTTATGACTTTTTTGAGGAAATCTGCATCGTCATTGACGACGTTCAACAGCTCCTGAACGATGTCCATACGACATCGTTTTTGCTCAAAATTTAGCAATTTTGGAACAATCTTCGCTGCCGCACGTTTCATGCCTAAAGCATCTTTAAAAATTTCTTGGCATGAGCCGAACGATACTCCAACATCATCAGCAACTTCTCTAATAGTGATTCGACGATTATTCAAAATCATTTTCTTCACTGCTTCAATGTTTTCATCGATTGTTGACGTGCTCGGGCGACCAGGACGAGCATCGTCATTGACATCTTCTCGGCCTCCCTTAAACTGGTTATACCACAATTGAATTTGTGTTCTGCTCATAGGACACTCGCCAAACACCACAGTCAACATTTCAAATGTCCTTGCACATTTAATTTAATTTTTTTTTTACAAAAAACTTAATACAGTTTCTTTGATCCATTTTTTCGAATAGCATAAAATCGAAGAGCACACTAAAACACGACTAACCTTTTTATCTGTCAAAAACAAACTGGCAATCCAAAACGGCTGATATTGTCAACATATATGTATAACAGACATGTGTACCAACATAACAGAGAAAATAATACGAAAATCGAACATACGTAACTCACGAAATTTGAAAATAACGGTTATTGTTTGATCACACCTCGTACTTTATATGCAGGGTAAGTGTCAGTGCCGCATCAAAAACAATACCTAAACCCATTTCACTTTCAGCAGTGAGGAGCCTGAAATCACCAATTTTGAAAGCCAGTTGATTTGGATCACGAGACCTTGAAAATGAAATATGGACACATTTTGGTAGATTTAATGAAAGTTTGTTTAGGGGACACCAATCAAGAAGATTATCTAAATCTTTCTGAAGATCTAGCGCCTCAGAAATGTTGGAAATATTTGGATATACTTTGAAGTCATCTGCATATAAAATAAAATTTACTTTTTTAAACAGTTAGAAATATCATTTATAAATAAATTCAACAACAAAGGTCCCAAAATACTACCCTGCGGCACGCCAGATGTTTGCAAATATGAAAGAGATTCATAACCACTAATAACGACTTTGCAATATTCTATTTGACAAATACGATTTTAACCACTTTAGCATCCAGGAATGAAGTCCCACGGATAGCAACTTAACACAAAGTATGCTATAAGATACTTTGTCAAATGCTTTGGCGAAATCGGTGTAAACTGTTTCAACTTGATTTCCCTTTCAACAAATCTCCGAAAAGAATCCCGACGAAACCAAAATACTTTGAAGGCAACACCATAGAAACTCATAATGATGTCAAATATTTTGAGGTGATTTTAGACAAAAAAAAACTCTCCTTCCAGAAACATATTCAATTATCTTGCGATAAGACACTGAGTTCATTTAGGGCATTATGACCACTTTTAAACAGGCGATCAAGTACAAGCCTTAAAAATAAGAATCTTATTTACAAGTGTGTTATAAGGCCTATAAAGTCTTTCGCTTCACCTATATGGCACAAAGAGCGGCAAAGAGCCACTTACGAAGAATGCAAATTCTTGAAAAAAAAAAAATGATTTTTTGATTTTCAACAAACATTGGAGGTTCCGCACTTCTGTGCTACATAAGGAAACATGATATGAACTTTTTAAGGATTATTTTAAAAAATTAAATGATAAATATTTTAATAAGATTCTCTATTCTCCTTTTTCCGTAACATGAGAATGGAACGAATTATAAATAACTTAACAAGGCGAATTTATCAAACTGAAAATTTGTATCTATAAGTGGTTATCTTCGCAGATAATCACTCTATGAACAATAATTTTCTCTTAAAGTTTGGCTTTACTATTTTTTGTTTGTTTTGCAAATGAAGGTTTTTAATCTTTTTACCTTCCAAATCGATTGTAACTCCATTCAATTAATTCACTTCTATGTAATAACATGATTAAGTTGTTGTAATATGTTGGAATAAAACTTAAAAACTGTACATAGTTAACTACTTTAAGATTCAATTTATTGTTCAATTAATAAATAAATACAAAAAAAAATATACACAATTATCTGCTTAAAATCACATATAAACCAAATGTAATTCTCATTTTTTAGCTAGAAAACAAGATATCGTTATAATCGGAGAAAGTTGGATTGAAAAATTCGGTTCTGCTTCAAAAATTTATGCCTTTTTCTTTTGTTTTGTTATTATAATTGCTTTCAGAAAAATAATTTGCCATAAAATAGTGAATAGTATTTCAGCTTTTATGTTTCAACAATGAAAAAACAATGTAAAGTACCAATATATTCAAAAACTTTGGCCCAAAATGACAGAAGTGGAGTGAATTGCGTATAACTTTTTATTTAAGACATATTTTTTTAATTTTTTTTTAAATATAGTAAATTTATGGGGAATATTTTTAGATTAGTTATTAAAAATGATATCCCGCAAGTGGTGGCCATTTTTCATTTCGCACAAATGTGCTCTTTCCAACACATTTTCCATGACCTTTCGCAAAATTTCCGGTGTTATGTTGTTAATTTCGTCTCGAATATTGGATTTTAATTCGTCAATAGTCCTGGGCTTATTAACATAAACTTTCCCTTTTAAATAACCTCAAAGGAAAAAGTCTGGAGCGGCTAAATCCGGGGAACGCGGAGGCCAATTAAAATTGCTTGTACGCGAAATTATTCTTTCACCAAATATGTCGCGTAAAAGAGCCATTGTGGCCCTCGCAGTGTGCGCTGTGGCTCCATCCTGTTGGAACCATATTTGCGGATGGTTTCCCACGGCTGGCCTTACAAAATTTTCCAACATGGCCCGATATCGATCAGCATTGATGGAAATGGCAACACCTCGTTCATTTTCAAAAAAATATGGGCCAATGATCCTTTCTGAAGAAACACCGCACCAAACAGTACACTTAACTGGGTGTAATTGTCGTTGATGAAGTACTCTCGGGTTTTCCGTAGCCCATATCCTACAGTTTTGCCTGTTAGCGAACCCATTTAATTGGAAATGGGCTTCGTCACTTATAACTAAGTTATGAATAAAATTAGGATTCTCTTGTGCTTTTTGCTGGAAATAAATTGCATAGTCAAGTCGTTGCTGCTAATCTGTCGGTTTCAATTAATCTGTCGGTGGACAATTTAAATTTTGTATGGAAACATTCTTATGCTATGCAAAATTCGCTGCAGCGACCCTCTTGAGATGCCAAGTTGTGTCGAACGTCTCCTGGTTGATGTTTGTGGATCCTCCTGAATACTCTCCTGTACCACTTGAATATTGTCATCCGTGTGCACCGTTCGTCATCTGCCAGCACCAGGAAGGTTCCTTACTGCTCCTAGTTCTCGAAAATTTGCAACAAGACGGTTTATTGTTGACCGCACATTAAATTGACGACGGTATGCACGCTGAGCCAACACAATGGACCGTTGATTTACAAAGTAAATTCCAACGATTTGGGCGCGTTGTTCAGTTGTGTATTGCTCCATTATAAATTCTCCAAGTCTTCTTTACAAAATACTAAAAAGAAAAGAAAAAAAAGAAAAAAATTATAATAAAAAAGTTATAAGGAATTCACACCACTTCGTTCATTCTGGGCCAACCTGTATATACTGAGTCGTCATAATAAATCAGCAATATTAAAGATTTAATGTCAAATAAACCACTTGTATAAATTACATTGGGAAATTTTCCCCATAAACATTTCTTCAACTAAAAGCTCTTACTGAATTTATTTATATCCTTCCAGATCCTATAAATATTATCAAAAATATCGATTTGCTTCTGACATATGTATGCATTTCGCACGCATTACCATGAATTTATACACTTAAAATGAGATTCGCGTTAAATGCTTTATACATACCTTCACATAAGTATTCAGACACATACATACGTATCTTTCCCTCTCTGTATGTGATATTGATGTGTGTCTACCTCATTGAGAATACACATACGTAGTTACTTATGAAATTCATAGGATACGTGTGTAAATCTTCTTTAGTAAATTGAATTTCTCACGCGCGCTCCTGTGATACTCCTCCTCACATAGCCTCACACACACTCAGATGCTTATAACGCTGTGGCACAGCAGCAGTAGCATCAGCACCGGCAGAGCCATAAACTATTTTTAAGATTTATTGCAAAAGTTTAGAGCGTGTTACACTAAGATTGCTGGGTGCTACTGTCTTGGCTGCTATGAAGGAAATTAGTGTTGCTTTAGTCGTTGTTATGAGGTTGCCGCCGCTGTTGCTGATGCCGTCTGCTGTTGCTGCTGTTGTTTCTCCCGGAGATGTTGTTGGCAAAGAAAACATAATCTCAGAGTAAATACTTTCAAATAAGCTGCATGATTTCAAAGTTAAATGAAAAAGTTTGAAAACTTTTTATTTTGAAGGATTTAAATTTAATTTTCTTTTCTGTTTCTTTGCTTTACTCATTTTGTCTCACATTTCGTTGTTGTTGTGTGTGTGTTCGTATTTGTTCTATTTGTTATTTTCAAAGTGAACTCTCCTGAAACAAGAAGAATTGCACATATGTTTGCATGTATTGTACAAACGTACGTTCGTATTTTAATACTTCTACATTAAACATTGTATAGGCTTTTGAGACACGTCTCCAGCGACATAAATATGTACAGATTTGTTACATGAGATGTCGTCTTCGTATGATGAAGACAGTTTGAATAGTGATATGGAGAAATATGCGGCAGACATGAAACACCTGGTGTTACCTTTGGCACTCAAAAGTATAAAACTATCGAGTTTAAAAAGTGGATGAATTAGGCACGAAACCTCTCGATTTCTATATATTGAACTATGGAGTCGGAGCCTGAGAATTCAGGAGGAGTCATAAAAAAACTGCAGGTTATATAGGATGGCCGCGTTTTTGTCATTTTGTCACTTTGAAAATATCTTATGACTAGTTGATTGATTCTGTAAAAAAAAGTATACATCGCACTTTATGTAAGTTTGTAGCCATATCATTCCCCTGACCGACCGCTACAGTCTTACATAACCGTCATATTTAGAACGACTATTCACCTCGCATATTGATTCGTTTCTTACAAATATAAAACAATAATAATAATAATCTATCTTATATATATATATATATATATTATTTTATTATATATATATAAAAATTAATTGCTGTGCGTTAGTCTCGCTAAAGCTCGAGAACGGTTGGACCGATTTAGCTCATTTTGGTCTTAAATTATTGGTAGAGTATTCCGGAAGGTTTAAAAGGTTTTATTTGAAGTGATAGATGGCGTTGGAGATGAGATTTTTGCAGTTAATTTTTTTACCACATTAACATTTTGAAGGCAAAACAACGTTTGCCGGGTCAGCTAGTAAATAATAAAAAAGAAATACTAAATAAGCAATAAGAAATAATAAATATTAAATAATAAATAATAAATAATAAATAATAAGTAATAAGTAATAAACAATAAATAATAAATAATAAATAATAAATAATAAATAATAAATAATAAATAA
>JAHXMU010000039.1:256638-310479 GCA_019455685.1 Philornis downsi
GTGTGTGTGTGTGTGTGTGTGTGTGTGTGTGTGTGTATGTGGGTGGGAGAATATGGTTGTTTCTTTAAAACTTCAATAAAATTATTGTACCAATGCCTACATATATCTAGTATGTGTTGCTGCTGTTGTTGTTGTTGTTGCTGCTGCTGTTGAAATATCCTTTTCGAATGTGTGTTTATGTGTTGCTGTGCAAGTATAGACTTCGTATTCTTCCTATTTGTTAGTATTGTTGCGGCCTAAAGTATTTTCCAAGTCCATTTACATTTCTTTCTGTTTCTCGTCGTCGTCTTTCATCGTCGTGGTGCTATCGAAATCCATTAGAACGTCTGATGGTCCTACATGTAGACACTGTGGCCTGAAACTTTCTTAGGATATTTCAATTTATGCTCATGCACGAGTCAGCCACCCATGTGGATGGATGGTTAGGGGGAGGAGTTGAAATGCGTTTAGACCACAGAGGGCCAATGACGGTTTACGGTGTAATTTTTCTTTGTAGATTTATTTATACATTTCGACAGGCTTTATTTTAATAAACCAAACTTTTGCTATTTCTGCCTTAGTTGCTGTTCTTTTTGTTGCTATTTGTGTTGGTTTATTGCTTATTGAGTCGTAAAAAATAGCTCGTTAAACGTTTATTCCTGAGTCGCTGATAAATGTTGCTGTATGAGATCTTGGTCGTTTGCCTGTGCTTGTTATTTATGACCACACAAATTGTAATTTCGTTTCGAAGATATTTTTGTGTAGATTCAACACACAATTTCATTGGCCTTTCGGTGTTTCTTTTTTTTAAATAGATAAAATGAATTCCAGTTTTAATTTAAGAGGTCAAATAAAATTTCATGCGTTGTTCCTAAACCTTAAATATGCACACAACGAAACAAAATTCATAAAAATGTAGGAGGTTAACAAATTTTGATTGTAAACTAAATAAGACAAGTGGACTGAGACAAAGTTGAATGGGGCGATCCACAGTGTCATGGAAGACTCAGCGAATCATAGCCCGATACAAAACTGTTTTCTTCTCATACACACATACAGGGTTGCCCATATTCGACGGACCCATGTTTTTAAAAAAAAAATCAAAGAAAAAAATAAAAATTTGGCGGTTGGCAATCTTATTCATTTAATTTCTTCCAAGTAGATTTGTTTACATCAATTTTTGAATATGATATCTCTCAAATGGCCGCCTCTGGCGTTGATGGCGTATTGTGCCCTTTTTGCAGCATTTTCCATCGTTTTCGCCAACATTTCGGCCGGAATAGCGGCTATTTCTTCACGAATGTTGTCCTTGAGCTCTTCTACGGTCCTTGGCTTGTTAACGTAAACCTTTGACTTCAAATGTCCACACAAGAAGAAGTCAGCGGGCGTCAAATCGGGCGAACGCGGTGGCCAGTCCAAATCACCACTTTTCGACATCAAACGGCCCGGAAACAAATTCTTCAGAAAATCGATTGTTATGCGACTTGTGTGCGGTGGAGCGCCGTCTTGTTGAAACCAGAACTGCCTCATACGCTTTCGACGAATAATTGGCATCACAAAATTGGTCATCATGTCGCGATAACGCTCCTGATTGATGGTAACAGCATGGCCATTTTCGTTTTGGAAGAAAAACGGCCCAATGACCGTTTTCGCACTAACGCCGCACCAAACTGTGACTTTTTCGTCATGAAGAGGCAATTCTTGAATCTCCTGAGGATTTTCAGTGGCGTAAATACGGCAATTTTGCTTATTTACGGTCCCATTCAATGTGAAATGGGCTTCATCGGACATGATAATTTTGTTCCAAAATAGCTCGTCATCATCGGCCATTTCGTTGACTCGTTGGGCCCATTCCAATCGACGAGGCTTGTCCGCAGGCAACAATCTTTGCGCCAATTGAATTTTGTACGGGAACAAATGCAAATCAACGCGAATAATCCGTTGTAAAGCGGACCGAGCCATGCCCAACTGCTAAGAACGGCGTTTTTGGGATGTTCTTGGGGACCTCTCAACACTGGCTCGTACGGCAGCGATATTCTCGGCCGATCGCCTTGGTCGACTTTTATTTGGCCTCTTCGGATTAGAAAGAGCCTCACCAGTCGAAAATTTTTCGTATAAACGCTTAATGGTGTTCTTAGAAGGCGCACTTCTCACATTTTGTAATATTTTAAAAGCACGTTGAGTTTTCACAATTGACTTCTTCTGTTGAATGTAAATTTCAACTATTTCAGAGCGCTCGCGTGGCGTGTATTGTTCCATGGTAAAAATCTGCTTGGACTGACGCTTCAAACGCGGTATGTCATTAAGCGATCTGACATCTCTGTCAAAAGTTATGGCGTTGCCAGATGGGTCCGTCGAATATGGGCAACCCTGTACATATATGACTTTGCTCGTTTTTCAAGTGAGAGTTCATATTTTTTAAATTTGCTATCAACCTCGCGTAAAGTTAGGGCGGTCGCTTCAAATATTTATGTAATTTTTAATCAATAAATAAATGGTGCAATCGTCTAAAAAAAAGTTGACAATGACCACTATTGTATGTACCGGTTCCTACTGGACCAATTTCGACAACCTGTGACATCTATGGTCCATAGTGCCGAAGGTTGTACACCGACCAATTGAGGGGTTGAGAGAAAAGCACTCTTATCTAGAGATGGCAAAAAAAAAAATAAATTAATCGATTAATTAATCATATGATTAATTGCAGAAGTAAAATAATTGATTGCAATTAATTGCAATTAATACGAATTAATCGATTAATTGCCGATTTATAAAAAAAAATTAATAATTAAAAGCAATTTACTTGAAAAATTGTTATTTTTTATTCAACCATGTTTGTAAAAATAATAATTTTGACAACCTTTTAGTTGTTAGTCGGTTTCTTTTTAATGTCGCGGTAGATCCAGCCTTGGGAAACAACCGTTCCGCAGGCACTGATGTTCCAATCAAGTGGCAATAATTTTGAGGGACTTCATAGAGCTTGGGATAAACTGTTTTCATGTCATCCCAAGCATCTACTACGTTTGATTTAAGTGGAAAAACTTGGGAGTTTAAGTAAAAAGTGAGCTCGTCTTGAGGTTGTACATCGTCACATGCTTTTTTTGTGCGCGAGAGTTTTGTGTGGAGCCCAGAAATCAAAATCGTGTTCTGATTCAACCGATGACTCACTTGCTGTTTCCATATTGGCATCTTTTTCGGTTATTTCAGCACGAATATATCTTAAGACCGACGACAAGGCCAATGGATCCTTAAAATTAACACTTTTAAATCTGGGATCCAAGATAGTGGATGCAGCTAAGAGGAAAGACTGTTCTATGGTCGCATATTTTATCAATCACCCACCAAATAGACGCAAGCAAAAAGTCATAGTATAAACATATCGTAACTTACGAAGAGTGAGCAAAAAAGAATTTCATGACTTTGATGTGCGAAAAAGTCACAATGTAAAGTGGCACTAACAAGAATGTTAGTGATGTAAGAAAGAACAAAGAAACAATGTGAAACATGTGCTCGAAATAAAAAAATCGAAAAAAAAAATTAATAAAATACCAAAAGTATTAAAAAAAATAACGATTATTTTGCCAATTAATCGATTAAAATTGCAATTAATTGAAAGCAAGTCTACGATACAATTAAATCATTAATTGGCCAAAATTAATCGATTAATTTAATCTTTGCGATTAATCTTGCCATCTCTACTCTTATCACATACAGTAGATAGATTTAGCCCGTTTTTCAGTAAAAGTGCTTATTTATTTAGTATTTTTCATTAACTGCATCCATAATTAGTGTCATCTATTAAACATTTTATGTGTTCGATTAGTTCTTTTCAGCATACAGGTATATGCAATGTCACCGCATATTGCTCTCAATTAACGAAGAAATGGTAAAATTGTTTAAAAATAAGCACCCATTGTCAATAGTTTAGTTCACTTCCTCTATGGAGTGGTTTTTTCCTATTAATCCAATGGTTTTCGACCTCGAACTTGGTCTGATTATAAATAAGGGCTTGTCCATTTTCCGGTTTCAAAAGTAAAGTTAAATAGAACACATATAAAGCTAAAGATTTCGATGAAATTTTTATTTCCTTGCAATACTTGGACCCTGCCATTATGTACGAAATACAACGTTGTTTAAATGACCGACTGTGATAGCTTAATTTTTCTGCCAGATTCGAATTCAGCGCACTCAGATTAGTTAAAAAACGTGCTTCGTTTCTGAAGCCAATTTTTTTTTTCAATTTTGTAGGACCAGTGTAATTGATCGGATTCAAGAAATTATGCAAGAAAAACAATTAAAAAAACTCCTTTGTGGTTCTCTAAATCTTCACTAAATACCCACAAGTCTTATAATATTTTCAAACTAATCTTGCTTAATTTCTACATTACGAGTCGTTGACCTTTGCCAATGGCCAGTCTGCCAGTCATAATTTTCCTTAGCCGTGATTTGCCTTAGATATCTGGAAAAGTTTTGCGCAGATTTTCTCTTCAGAATTAATCCCGCTATTGCTTTGTTTTTCATCACAAGCAATACGTTTGACAAATTGACAATGTTATTGATTAATAGATTTCTGTTTCTGGTCGCTTGATTAAACCTCAAAATGATTTATGTTTGTCGGCACCGACTCAACATCAGCCGTCAGCCAACAACTCAATAATTCTGGCCGTTATTAGATTGGTTTTCATGATTTCACATTGAAGTTGGCTTTAATCCCCGTTTGTGTGCAAATATCAGAACGTCTATGTATATGTTCGCCAGACACAAGTGGATGGGTGGAATACTCGACAATTTATGCCCGCACAAGGGAGACCATTTCACCGTCGAGTAGTCCTGTGGTTCGCCATTTAGACAAACACAGTTGAAGCGATAACCACAAATTAGTTACACGACCGCAGTTTATCGTTGATATAAATATCAAATATTGGAAATTTATTATTATCAGAGATAAGGACAGAGCAAGGGCGAAGAGGATAATGAGGAGTTGGTGTGCGGGGAGGTTTTCTAAATACAAAGTGCAGTGCAAAAAGCGGCCACTGGGCATAGGCGGATCATTGTGGGCAGCTCTCATCAGAGTAAATTTTACATATTTGTACCTGTTTACCGCGTAATGGCGCTACTTGTGTTGTTATCAGTGTGTGCGTATGTGTGTGTGTGTATGTGTGAACAATTTAATTACTTGCCTGGTATTTGTGGTTTATGTGGCAACTTAATTTGTGGTTCAGATGTAATTTCAAAAATTTTAACTTCCAAACTGCCCGAGCGAATATATTTGATGTGAAAGTGTGAGTACACAATGCCACAAGTACACACGCACTCACACACACCACATTCAGTCAAAGATAATCAGAGTAAAGAAGTTGTGGAGACATGATTGATTCACTGTTCGCTTTATGTAATACATGTGTGTATGCGGTTGCAGGACTTACATATAATTTCGAGTACATATTCAGGTAGTAAAGTAGGTGTACTTGAACAGTGGTTTTATTTGCAAATAATAATAAATATTTACACATTAAACATACTTTATAATAATAATATTTTATTAGTTCAAATGAGGAAATTACTGAATGTTAGACAGAAAGTTCAATTGCTTGGCCGAAATTACAACTTTCTTCAGAAGCTTCTTACTCGATGAACTAATTTAGAATTTATTGTGATTGAAGAAAGGTTTATGAAAAAATGAACCTACTCCAGGGGTTCTGTGTATATGTACATAGTACTTATTTCTGCTACAATTATTTCTATTTACAGCTCCGTGAGATTGTTGCTTTGGTTAGGAGTTACAGCGTTTTCAAGAAACTCCCAATTTGTAGCCTTTCTTTTGAATTTGCAGCCTGAGGGAAAGCCTGTGAAAAAATATGCCTCCATCTAGGATTCTGTGCCCCTGGTATTTATTTGTATCATACAGTTCACAATTTTTTGCCGGTTTTAAATAGAAGGCATTCTTCGGAAACTCCTTATTTAGTACATTTATTTCGAATTTTCAGCCTTCGAAAAAGCACCTATGGAAAAATATACCTCCTTTTGAGGTCGTGCGCTCTTGATAGTTATTTTTATTACGCAATTCACAACTCCGCGAGATTGTTGCTTTGGTTAGAAATTACAATGTTTTCAAGAAGCTCCTTATTTGATGGACATTTTTAGAATATATGTCATGTTAAGAACACCTCCAAAATAACATAACTTCTTCTGGGGTTCTGTGCATCTGGCACTTATTCTTATAACGCTATTCACAATTTTACAATATCGCTGTTTTTCAATTGCAGTTACAACGTTTTCTAAAAGCTCCTTAATTGACACAAGTGTTTAGATTTTATAGAATTTAAAGAAAATGTACTCGTATACTATCTCCTAGGATTCTGTGCTCCTGGTATTTATCATTAACATGCAGTTCACAATTCTGCGAGATAGCTTCGTTTGGTTAGGAGTTACAGCGTTTCCAAGTTCTCAGCTTCTCAGTCCGTGCCTATTTTTAAATTTTATAGCGTTGCAAGCAGTGGTCATGAAAAAGGATGCGGATTTGTGCTCCTTTTATTTATTTTCATCAAACAATTTTCGAATTGCTGTTTTTAAAGAGGAGTTTTAGCGTTTTCAAGAACGTCTCCACTTGGTGGATTTGTTTAGGATCTACAGCGTTTGGAGAAATCAGTTAAAAATATGACCCCTTCCTTGGTTCTGTGCTCCTAGTATTTTTTTTTACCTCGGCATTCACGATGCTGCAGGATTTCTACTTTTGAGTAGAATAAACAGTTGGTGTAGAATTTGTAGCGTTTTGAAGAAGCGCTTACGAAAATATATACCTTCTACAGTTTCTGATCTCCTGGTGATTACTTTCATAACACCCTCTCAATTCCGTGAGATGGTTGCTTCCAACTACCAGTCATAGCGTTTTCAAGAAGCTGTTTGCCTGAGGCGTATGTGTAGAATTTTTACCGTATTAATGAAGCGCTTACCAAAACATACGTCTTCAGGTTCTGCGCTCCTGGTACTCATTTTTTATAATGCAGACATAATTGTACGAGATTGCCGTTTCAGGCGTTTTCAAGATACTCATTATTTGGTGCATTTGTTTACAATTTTCAGTATTTGAAGAAGCGTATATAAAGAAACTGAGTCTTCTTCTGAGTCCTGTGCTAATCACGCACAATGTCTTGCATGATTTAAGCTTTTATTTAGACAAAAACAACCTCTATTTGTAAATAAGCCAATTTTCCCGTGGAAATTCTTATGTTATTAAGTGCACAACTAAGTTCCTACTGTTTGCCAACAGACGGCGCCAGCTGTAAGTGCTAGTCGATTCTGCCATAAAGTAAACGTCATGATGCAAGCTTAGGCATATGGAAAACATACCGCCACGACACAGTAGTGATTTTCTTTTGACGTCCTATTATTTTGGTTGTGTCAATATGTACTATTTTGAGCCAAATAATGGTCATATGCGGGAAGTATTAATTTTTTTCTTTCAACCGACGAAAACAGTGGCTTATTGGTTCCGTCGCTTTAAAACGGTGAAAGAAAACCTTCGAAGACACAGAATTGACGGCATTGCTTGATGGAGATGGGCAGGTAGAGCCTGCTTCAGCATTGGGAGTTACCCACCAAGCCATTTCTAAGCAATAGCATGCGTTGGGAATAATTCAAAAGTAAAAAACTTGGGTTGCTTATGAGTTGAAGCCAAGGGACGTTGAGCGTCGTTTTTCCGCCTGTAAACAACTGCTTCAGTGACAAAAAGGGAAGAGTTTTCTTCATTGTATTGTAACGGGTGGTGAAGAATGGATTCATTACAGCAATCCAAAGAAAAGAAAGTCATGGAGGCTGCCCGGTCATGCTTTTACGTCGTCGCCTCGGCCGAATATTCACGCTGCGAAGGTTATGCTCTGTATTTGGTGAAACCAGGTCGGTGTTATTTATTACGAGCTGTTGAAACCAAGCGAAACCATCACTGGGGTCGGTATCGACTTCAATTAATCAATTGATGCGATTCGAGAGAAACACCCAAAATACATGGAGAGGCACGAAAAAGTGATTCTTTAACATAACAACGCTCGGCCTCATGTGGCCAACACCGTTGAAACCTATCTGGAAACATTGAAATGGGAAGTCTTGCCCCATTCGCCATATTCAGCAGATATTGCGCCGTCCGATTATCATCTATTCCGTTTGATGGCACACAGTCTGAATAATCAGCAGTTCTACTCATATAACAACATCAAGGAATGGCTAGAATCGTGGATGGTCTGAAAAGATGAACAGCTTTACCGTGACGGAATTCGAGCTTTGCCAGAAAGATGGGAAAAAGTAGTAGCTAGCGATGGGCAATACTTTCAATACTTTCATTTGTAAACATGTTTTCATAATAAAGTTGAATTTTTATATAATAAAAAATAGCGAGAACTTAGTTTAATAACGCGTTTTTTTCGTAATGTTTGTAAATTAGGGATGATTTCTTTTTGTACTTGTATTTGACCTCCGTATATGTATATTTTAAAAAGCAAATAAATGCTGAAAATAGTAGAGCAATTCTGAATAAGATCAGAAAGTGATCACTAGAGTAGCAAGATTTTTTCTACTGAGCTACCATAAGGAGCTACCAACTTGTACGAGTTTTTCCTGTATTTTTGCTTCAGTTTGTTTTGATAACTTGCTGCTACATATTGGGGATATGCAGCTTAATCTAGCATTCTTTGTACTTTGTTACGTACATTTTGTGTTCTGCTCAGTCTCTTGATTACCTTGTCCGTGAACAGATGGTCATCCTGATCAATGTTAGCTCTATGGTATGTTTGCACTGCCATGACAGTAAAAACATACTTTCCGTCTATTACCATGCAATCAGTCGGAATAATTTTTTTGGTTGAATAAATGATAAAGAATGAGCTGATATTGCTTTGCTCGCACTAAGAATAGCGCCAATCTGTCGTCTAAAATTTTTGTTCAATTCACAAGAACTGTCATTTGGTTTCTTGGCAACATGTCATAGTTTCTTAAAGCCAAGGAGGTTGAAGGCAAGTTTAGGTATTTATGAAAAAAGGCTTCTGGCTTGCGACATACATGTAAGAGCAAAAACTTTAGGAATTATATTGATCATTTTTTAAATGCTCTTCCCTAAGAGATTAAGCACTCCCATGTGCTGATTATGGGGTGCTCGCACCGCAATAAATAGGCGACGAGCATCGCGGCGTGGTACTTTATTCTAGTTATTGGTAGCTTCGTTTTTACCTAACATTTCATTCTTTTTCCTGCTTATAACTTCTTCCGCCGATAGCCAACATTAATGACATTATAAACTTCTTCTTTTCCCGGGTATAGGTATTTTTTGTCGACTCCCACTATTTATGATCTTTTTCTTCTTCCCTTCTTCTATTTCGTATATCGGTACTTTCGTCGATACCCAATACGTGTAATTACGCTATATTTAATCAAATGTACGAATCGTAAAATAAATTTGGGTTTGAAAATGAAAATAGTCTGCAGCACTACCCTCCTTTTGGTATATTAAATAAAAAAGGACAATTTATAGAAATGTAAAATTTTCTCTGTAACTTCGAAACGCTATACGATATATTTTATCTCCTTATATTGTTTATCAAAAAATGTAGTACATTAAGCAGATTAACCATTCTTCCTTTGGCTACGTCCAGTACAAATGATCATCTTTCACTTAATTCTACTAAATCCACTCATACTTTGTACTTTGTGCATGAATTATGCTACAATAAGAAATTCAAATGACTATTTTTTTAGTCAATGTATTTCATTTATTTATTATTATTGTATTTTTTATAACTAACTGAAGACGATAAGTGATCTCCGTGCTCATTCATAAAATTTTTCATTGGGACCTGAAGGGTTAAAGTCGGGAAAGCCTCAACTATTGCTTTAAACGATTGCTTCAAATCAGTGAAATTCCTTGGTTTCATTCTGTACAGCTCTTGCTTGACATAACCCCATAAAAAAAAGTCTGGTGCAATCAGGTCAGGTCACCTTGGAGGCGAACGGAAAGTGAAGTTTCGGATATTATTTATTAATATTTCATTTTTATTGTATAGAAAATTCAATTTTATGTTATATAACTTATTGGTTTTGAAGACGCATATACGACACCTGATCAGAAAATTATTCTTTGCGGGATCGGCTCAATTATTGTTCTCAATTATTATTCAAATCAGTCAAATGTCATGATTTTGCTTTCTACACCTCATGCTTGACATAATGCCATAAAAAAGTCTGATGCAGACAGGTCATGTGACCTTGGAGCCCAGTGGAAAGTGGAGTTTCTGGATATTCATTTGTTTGGGAATTTTCTTTGGAGTTTCGCCATAATCGGTTTGGTTATGAGTGCAGCTGCTCCATATTGCTGGAACCAAATGCTGTTGAAACGGATACGTCTTCGGTGCGGTTCTGGGTAAAAACAACTCCTTTAACATTTTTAAATAACGCTCCCATTGACAGTTACTGTTACACCGTTTTCTTCAAAGATGTATGGCCCCACACTGCACTTTGATGAAACTGCGCTCCACAGAGTGGTGCTTGTTCACATTGACGTTTAAACCACAATAGGTGTCATCAGAGTTAAACAAGCATTTTACCAATTTGTTGTTTTCTTAGGCGATGTCAATAATTTGTTGCAAAATTTCAGACGAATAGACAAGTCCAGAGGGTTTAACTTGCTTGCAATTTAGATTTTGTACGGAAACAAGTTGAAGTCTTCATGCAATTATTCGTTGTAATAACTGTCTGCTAACTCCAATTTGCGCCGAGTCGAATCGTTTGGATTTGCCGGAATTGACGATGCTTCAGCCGCGTAATTGCGTCTTGAACCCAAACATAGGGATCTCAATGGTACGGTCTTTGTGCGATGCTTTCAGATTCGACAAATATGTTTACCCACCTCATCATGCTCCGTCTACTCGAGGGAATGCCGCCAAACTCCCGCCTAATTTTCCTTTGGATGGAAATGAAGGACCGCAAAGCATGGATAGTACTGCTGCACTATCCAAATCCTCTTTTCGGTATCCCAAACATTCATTGAAATAAATCAAAATAGTAATCTGTCAAATAAAATAATATAGGCCGATTACTCACATAAAAAAAAAGTTATTACGTTTTGTGTTTGTAACATGATTCATGCGCCACCTTGTAATTGGGTGTCAGTAAAACATTAAGCAGTCTTCTTTCCATAACTCCTGGTCTACGATGTCGCAATCCATATGTGTATTTGAAATTTGTATATTCGCCGTTAAGCCCAAAATTAAATAACAATTTCTTATTTCAGTGGCACCTTAGCTCTAGATGTATCAATAACATTTATTAAATAGTGATTAATGACCATAAAAGTCCTTTCCATCCTGTTCCAAACCACTGTCTTAGGGCACATCAGGATTACACTAAAGCACTTTCAAGTATTTATCCATCATACGCATATCCGCTCATACGTGTGTCTGTGTGTGTCCAACTAGTAAAGTTGCCCGGAAATACATTTAACATTTAAAATGCTAACCTTTGTTTGCCCTCAACCCATCTATATAGAACTCTTTCAGTTTTTTTTTCTTGCAAGAAAGATTGATTACTTTGGCTAATGGAAAATCTGTTGTAATGATTTTTGTTTCATTTTCATTTTCTTAACTAGGAAAAATCCAAAACAATTTGTTAAAGTACAACATGCTTAAGAATTCTTTTCCGTTGGGTTAAGCACTGGTGAGTAACCTGAAACCTTTCCATCTTGTTGTCTACAGCTATGTAAACACATAGCTGGATTCGCGCAGCCAACGTCGAGGTGTTTTGGGACGGGTCTTCCTACGTATGAATCAATTTCATTTGAAGCATCTGTTAAGTCATATGTTAAAAATGGACATGTGTCATTTGACACTTAATAAGAAACGAATACCCTTTTTCTAACCGGTTGCTGCTATTGCTGTTGGCGGATGTATCCCGTGATCCTTATTTTTTGATACTTGGGACTGTCGATTACGGCGGAACTTTTGAAAACATCAAGAAGAAAAATATATCGCATTTCAGTTTATTTGTTTTTTTTTCTTTTTTTTTTTTTTGTTTCTTGCTCTTTTTCGGAGAATATCTGTAAAGGCTTTGCCTTAATACGTTGCCTTGTTTTGCATTCGTTGGGAGGGAAATTGAAAGAAATTCTCGAATTTCAATAGACCAAATATTTGACTTGATGAAATATTAGCAACATGAAAAATCACTTTGAAAGTATGTTCAAATTAACTCAGCAATCATCGCACACACAGAATTGATGAACCAATTCGAATGGCAAAAAAGGACTCAATACAACAAATGTTTCGGCGACAGCAACTGAGGGAAAAGACATGTCATTATATTTGGAATATAAAAGAGAGCACCAATTAATATGATGATGGAAGTTTATGTAGAGGAGTAACGACCATAATATTGCCTAAAGACATATGAAATTTAAATCTAATAATATGTTCGCAGTAAATGTCGTGTTGTATGTAGAGTTTTTCTTTTCAATTTCTCAGATTTTATTTATTTTCCTACAGATGAATTTATCCTACGCTATATACCAGTATATAGTAATACACGTTTAGAAATTCACAATGTATGTGAATTTAATTAAATATAAATTTCAAATACCTTTAATTCAGAATGTTTCTTAGTTAATTTAAAATTTAGTAAGAATGGAAAACTAGTATACTATTTCAAACACTTGGAAAATGTTCTCGAATGCGATGAGTCGGAACAAACATAGGCCAAGACTGGTTGATAGTCGCTAAAGTTTAACTATGTGTTTGGAGGAATTAGAAAGGAATCATCTGCTATGATCTGATTGGCCTACGGCTAAATTCTTAATGCGGACCTGCACTGTCAACATTTAGAGCGTTTGAAGAAAACAATCACCCAAAGCTGACCATCCTTGATCCATGGGAAAGAAATTGTGTTCCATTAGGACAACACCAGACACCACATATGGGTGTTTACCCGCCGGAAGTTTCGGGAGCTTGCTTGAGAGACCATAGCCCGGACCTGTCACCAAGCGATTACCGCCTGTTGCTGTCTATTGCCAATTATATTGCTAATGAGAAATTGGCCTTAACAGAAGCTAGTTAGAATTGAATGCCCTGTGGAATGGAATTTCCTTTAAAATGACAGTAAGCTAGAGAACAAATCGCTGCATATTTAAAGTAATTTGCATTATTCTGAATATGTTAAATAATGACTTAAAAGTCAAAGCAAAATGAGCCAAAGTGAAAAATAATAGATTTCTTTTTACTATACATGAAATTTTTACTTTACGTACTTTTTCAGAAGCACTGAAAAGTCATTAACCCTGATCCGATAGCAATGAGAACTATTTCTAGGCCTCAAAAATCATTTATTATGCCATTGTTTGCATATCTTTCCTGCATTCTGGGCACAATTGTTTAAAAAGTACTGATTGATTCTCATTATTGCGAAACTAGCTTCAGCTGTAGTATAAGTAAATTTTCCCCTAATAGACAAATTTTGACCATCAGTAGTGGTACATGACGTGGATGACGTTGTTCCAAACTATCTCCAGATAAATTTGGGTGTGAGAAAGAAACTCTTATCTTAAATTACATATCGAATGAACCCAGAATTTCGGTGCAAATTGACACTTTTCAAACCCACGATTATGTTAGTTCCTTAGAAAATTTGTGAGCTGATATTGTTTTTGTTTTTTGTTTTTGTTTGGTTACGTTGTATATACGGGTAATCCATTTAGTGGTTTCAAAACCCACGGTCCGACGAGATTATTAGCTATTAAATACCTGTCATCTGAAATGTTATTTACTTAGTAAAAGATTTGCTATTTACGAATATGGATCGTTTAACAACGCAAGAATGCCTAAAAATAGTTAAAACTTACTATCAAAGTGGTGATTCAAACGTGGACACTTTTCGTGCATTGCGGGGTGATTATTGTCATCATAATCAACCTACTATGCAAAGAATTGACAAGATTACAAAGAAATTCGAATAGACTGAAAGTATTGAAGATGTGGTCAGGCCTGTGTATCATCGCAATGTACATACTGCCGAAAATATCACTTCTGCTAGTGAAATTGTGGCGGGCAATCTGAATTTTTATTCAGAGCGCTATGGCTATAATATAGCCTACTTTTTTTGGCCTTCAATTGAAGATTATAAACTGGATGTACGTGGTTTTATAAAGACAGTGCCACAATTTATACAACATAATCGATTTTGGCGCTATTGTATTTATTTTTAAGTTTTCAGAAAGCGTAATTTCATATTTTGGCGAAGTCAATTTTCCACCAAGATCATACGATTTGACACCGTTAGACTTATTTTTGTGGGGCTACCTCAAAGACTGTGTTTACGCGGAAAATTCCCAAATGTTGAAGCATTTGAAAACCAACATATGTCAAGTTATCGCCGAGATACCGCCCGAAATGTACGAAAAAGTGTTTGAAAACTACCTCAAAAGGATCTGATGCTGCTGCCAATCCAGAGGCGGTTATTGCAATGACATTGTATTTCATACATAATATCAAGGTCCGAGCACTATAATGAAGTGAAATCTTCATCGACATCATAGCTTTATGTGTATTTTATTTAATTTTACTTTTGAAACCGAAAAATAACGCAGATAACCCAGTATTTCTCGTATTAATGGCCGGTTTAATCAATGTTAGATTCATACATCTTATTCAATTACACTAAATTCGGGCCTGAGATTGAAAATGGGGGAAAAAACAGCCTTAAGATGAACCTTTTCCGGCACCTCCTATAAAAATGTACCGAATAAACGAAATTCAATATTTCTACTACAATTTCTAATTGACAGGTGTCCGTAAGGTGTTTATCTGCCCATTGTATTGCTTTATCATCGTTCACGAAATGAAAGAAAAAATCTTGCAGATAATCACGTCCTCTCTGATTCCTTCTATTCAGATGACTCAATTTCAATTAACTTCAAATTTAGTAAGCTTCAGGTGATTCGTAAAGTTATTTCTAGGAATAAAAATGGCCTGTATTGACGTGCCTTTCACAAACATTGGCTAATTTAGTAATAGTCAGTCAGTTATCCCTATTTCTTAAGAGGAAAGCTTCAGTAAGCATTGCGTAGTAATTTAGAGTAATATATGACCATATAGATGAAGGTTAGTATAAAAAAACCAACTAACTTGCATTCTATGAACGAGAGATGGGAGAGCTTTTCACATCCAGTGAGCTTACACGCATTCTATTTTTAGATTCTCGTTGAGTGAGTCTCATTGAGTGAGTTTAAAAACAGAATGCGTGTATAGAGTTTAACAACGATTTGAGAAACATTAACCAGACCTGTCAATTACTCAGCTTTCAAAGTATTCGTCAGACACATCGAGGTGACCGCCATTTAACCTGCGATTAAGCGAACGATAGTCGCGTGTGCTAACCATTGCGCCATAGACGGCCGCATGAAGTTCAGTATGCCTGACTGAAATTTCTGTGCTTGTTTTAAAGACGTCTGTCCACATAGAAGTATATAGTGCTGTTGTTCTTAAAATAGTACACTTCAGATATTAACGATTTTTGAAAATTTTACAACGAATAACTCACCACAGCGAGATAATCTAATATTCGTAAAAAAAATGTGAGGAACTTCTAAAAAATCTACCAAGATTCCCTTCGGAAGTAAAACTTAAACTTATGCAAACATTGAAAAATTATATTTTATCGTTCTGTGTTTTCTAGCCTTTATCTTGTCAATTCTTTTAGTGCTTACATATTCATTTAACTTGATGAAATATGTATGTTTGTTAACTATCCTTGGCAAACACTACACTGTCTCTTAAATGCCCTCGTTGACACCTGTTTAAGGACATATGTTTGTGTTAACAAATGATGTCCACGTGGCCCATTTTGATAAGATGAATGGGTATCCTTTTCCTTCCAACCTCTACGGAGAAGAGAATTAATGCGTATTTGGGCGATTGTGTAAATATGTGAATGGTTACATGTGTTTGTCAACTAAAATCTTGACGAATTATATTAATTTGCTGTTGATGATGCTGCTGGCATATGTCCTTATGAGAGGAGAGAGACAGAGACAGAGCCAGAGATAAACAAACAACTTGAAATAGCTAGACATATTAAAAGTATTTAATATTAAGTGACCCATTTGCCTCTTAAGAGTTTTCTCAATGGACTAACTTAAACAGTTTCGGGTAAATGCAGAAAGTGTGACAAAACCAACTCATTAGCTCACACAATGACACAATTTGTTTAAAACCTATTAAAAAGGAGACTTGTCCTCGTGTGTCGCTTGGTTAAAACTAATGCGACTTTCAGACTAACAGATTTCGTCACTTAACCATTAAATTAATTTGAAGCACGTTCCAAGAGTTTCAACCACAATGTACTTTGGCTTGCTCTCTATCGATTTATTTTTAAATGATGTGGCCATTAAACAAATAGCTGCCACGGGGCAAACAAAGCACAAGTGAAATCAATACAAGAACCACAACGATCAAAGTGATTCCCAGCAATTCCAAATGTTCTTTTCTGTTCAAATTGCATTAAGCTCAACCCATCCATTCACGTGCGCGCTGGTTGCTAATACGTGTAATAGATGTTAGCCGGAGAACGCTAAGGGATAAATGAAATCAGGAAGGACTAAAGTTTGGGGTTTGGCAGCATCGAATTAAATATTTAACTTCGTTTATAATCTAGACACGGACGCGTTACTTTTCAGTTGCTTCATTAGACGCTGACGGTTGGCATCCATGATGGTTTGGCACAAATGCTGGCCATTGAAATGGAAAATCACTTTATCGCTCACTGTGCGTTGCTGGGGAAGGGGTAAATTAGTACAGGAATTATGTTGTAGCAATAATAAATGGTCACTGGCCTGGAAGCTTCCTGATATTTACTTCATACTCGTATGTATTACATGTAATATAAACATGAATCTAACAATAGATTAAATCAAACCATAAAATAGCTACAACATAATTTTCGTCACGTACGAGGGTTGCCTTACAATCTGTGGGAGTACATAAAGATGATACAAATAATTTTGTTAAAAAAAGAACGATTTATGATCTTCAGTACGCAGAGGTAGCGGAGGCACAAAATAAGTGTGGTAATAATTGTAAGACTCTGAAGCCACTGAATGTGACAATACTATAAAATGTGACAGAGAATTTGTAGAAGAGAAAGAAGAGGTTTTATAAAAAATTGTATTTTGCAAAATTTGTATCGATAGTGATAGGATGATCATATCGAGAATTTGGGGAAATATGATTGAAGTGGTTACTTAAAGTGATTTAAAGAAAAAAATAAAATTGTAATTTTTGCTTAGATTGTTGTCAGCTTTTGCCTATAATTTGTTTAATACGAAAGTCAAGCAACTCCAAAAATACTAAACAGATATTGATATTAGTACCAGTGTGCTTTTATTTGATTTCTCTGTTTGATATGTGTTCAAGTCTTACAGTATTCGCACAAAACGTATTTCTCATTGTATATTAAGCCGGATGTAAATTTCATCTCAAAAATTGAGAACTATGTTGTTCTTGCTGCTTATCGGCTAAGTTTTCTTAAGTCTGATTCTTAATATCTCTTTTTCACTATTCTTTTTTCATGATGTATGCCCTAAGTCTTACATAGTTTGCTAAAAGCGAATTTCTCACTGCATATGAAGCCAGGTTAGAAGAAGCAAATATTGTGATGGTTCTAATTTCGTTCTTTCTAAGTTTCTTAAAGTCTAATTCTTAATAATTGTGCATATTATTAAGTTCAACTTAGCCAATTGGGGCAAAAAAAATTCCTCGTGGTGGAATAACATATTCGCAATCGCTGAGAACGGCAACGAATTGACATTTCACGACCGTCATTAACACTGGTCGTTGCGGCTACAATATTTTCTTCGGTACGCACTCTACGCATGCGAGTGGACGGTTTTATGTCCAACAATGTAAATTTGTTGCGAAATTTGTAGATAACAGCATGAATTGTTGATTCAGCAGGTCGACTATGACGAACATAAAATGGTCGTACTAAACGATGCCCATTTGTCACAGAGCTCAAATTTTGATAATAAATTTCAACGATTTGCAATCGTTGCTCGTTTGTTAGCCTTTCCATGATGAAATGGCAGAGTATACTGTACAATTTTCACTTTGACAGATGAAGTTTGGACGCCATTACCAACCAGTGTTGCCAACCTGAAAAACTTAAATTTTAAAAAATAACCCAATATTTGTAAGGAACCTTCTCCTCCTAATTTTGTGGCTGACAACAATTATTTCGTTGACACTCCCCTCCAAATGTATAGTTATATAGACTCCCTGTCTTTCTGAGAGAATATTTTTATATTATCCTCGATTACAGTTATTCATCTTGGCTAATACCTTCTCAAAGCTTGAGGAAGCAGCAGTAATATCTATGATTTTTCTACTAACGATGTCAATGCCATGTCGTTCGGTAAATCAGCGATCTGTCCTGGCTTGATAAGAAGCATATCCGCAAAGGCTTGTAAATTTTGCTCTCGAATATCAAACTCAAACACGGCTATAAGTCATTTTTGCCAAATCGGTCTGTCGGAAACAGCTTCATAGTCAATCAAAAAGTGATCAATCAATTGTGGTAGTTTAATGTGGGTTTCGCTTTGAAAGCCTTACCCACTGTGTGCCATTACACATGGGACTGTTTTTATTTGCATTTGCGGCAGACAGCGCCCCTTTGGAGGACTCGGAATAATACCGGAAGGATTAGTCGAAACACCTTTGAGATAAGTAGCATATCCCCTTAGAACATTTCCTCAGGGTTTGCTTCCTCTCCCAAATAAAGTATCTTTGAAGTCACTGGTACGAAGTGAACTTCCTGCCGCTTAGGACCGAGGCTTACCTAGACACCTCAACCTAATCGACGAACAACAGTGTTAGTTTAACGTTGGCTTCGCTTCGAAAACATTACTCATGGTGTGCAATGACACATGGGACTGTTTTTATTTGCATTTGCGACAGATAGCGCTCCTTTGGGGAACTTAGACTAATCCCGGAAGGATTAGTCGAAGCACCTTTGAGATAAAAAGCATATCCCCTCGGAAAATTCCCTCAGGGTTTGCTTCTTCTCTCAGTCAAAGTACCTTTGAAGTCACTGGTATGAAGTAAACTTCCTGCGCTTAGGAGTGAGGTCTATCTAGACATCTCAATCTAATCGACGAAGAACAGTGTTTTCCAAGTTCCCGCATTACCTTCAGAAGAACCTGTTCTGTTAACCACAGCCAGCGCGATGCTCTTACAAGAGGTCCTACACAGGGTGACCAGACGTCCTCTTTTCGGAGGACATGTCCTCTTTTTTCACCTCTGTCCTCCTGTCCTCCCTCCTTTCTGAAAAATGTGGTATTTGTCCTCCTTTAGTGATTAGAAACAAATAGAAATATGTAAATCGTAAATAATGCAAAAAGCGAGATGCGTCGGCGGAAAAACGCCGTGCGACTAGCGCAGTTAATTAATGCCGGCATAGGGATAGAATACAACACTGTTTAAACTAACAAAAATAACAAAACAACAGCTGTGTTCTACTGAAAAAAGTAAAAGATATACGTATTGTTTTGTGTCGTCAGAAAAAAGTCAATTTGATTGCCATCGGAAATTAAATAAAGAAGGTAAGATGTGTCTTAAATTGTACAGCATTATTGTATGTACCTTGTTATAACTTGAACTTGTATATTTTTTTCTAGCTCCTGAATTAATGAATACGGTATGCAAAAATGGATAAGTCAAACAACATAAAGAAGGGCACTGAAAAGCGTAAATGCAAATTTAACGAGTTGAGCGCTAAGGCAAAACATCCTTGTTTCTCTAATGGAAGGTCGGATTATGAAGCGAAATGTATGGTTTGCGACAGGTATATACAAGTAGGCAACAAGGGACTGCTTGAGTTGGATCGGCATGTTGCTACTGAGGTTCACAAAAAGAATTTCCACAATTCTTCTAGTAGTGAAAAAATATCAAATTTTTTTGTATCAAAATTTACGACAGTTGACGAAAAGATATGCGCAGCGGAAGGTGTCCACGCGTTTCACACTGTATGCCATCACTTAAGTTACAGAAGTACTGACTGTTCATCAAAGATGTACGCCCATATGTTTGGAGACTCCGAAGTTGCAAAAAAGTTTGGCTGTGCACGTACAAAGACGGAGTTAATTATAAATAACGTATTTTCTCCACATGCTGTTGATGTTGTTATGGACGAAATGACACTACTTCCCTACTGCGGAGTTTTAACAGATGCCAGTAACCATGGATCCATTAAAATGTTTCCAGTTCTTATACAGTATTTTAATTTGAAAAAAGGAGGCTTAAAAACTAAATTAATAGACCTTAAGAGTACAAAAAATGAGACAAGCGAAACAATTGCAAGATTGTTGTGTGACTCATTAAATAAATGCAATATTTTGAATAAATGCGTGGCATTCAGTGGTGATAATACCAATACTAATTTCGGAGGAATAGCTAGAAAGCCTGGGAAGAACGTATTCACCAATTTGAAATCGGCTCTGAAAAATGACAAACTTATCGGAATAGGCTGCCCAGCTCATATTCTTCATAACTCTTTACAACACGGCTGTGATGCTTTAAAATATGACATAGAATCGATTGTGTTAAAAATATACAATTTTTTTTCCATTTGCCGTCCAGAAGATGTTGGAGGCAAGACAAAGTGATAAATTCATTCCATTTAAAGTAAAGGAACTGCTTAAAACTTTACGAGATGATGGCACGATACAACAAATGGTGTTAAATAAATTTACTGACGAAGCTCTTAACGTTTATCAGTCCTGTTCAGACTATTTAAAAAAATGGACTTGTTCACTGGAAGAGTTTGCAGTATTTGAGTGGATGCACTTTAACCTCGGCGCAGCAGAGAGTTTGCGCTTCGACGACCTATGTCCGTGCATTGCATATCTCCAGGAAAAGGGAATTTCTTTGGACGATGTCCATCTTTTTGACGAGTTTCAGGCTCTAAAAAACTTTTTAAAAACACAACAACAAAGTTTTTTTAACAAACCCTGTCATCTTCAGTGGGTTGACTTTTTCAACCACAACAATTGTCCAGCTGAAGTCTATTCCCAACTTTTGAACATTTGCCAGTTTATTTTCGCTATACCAGGCTCCAATAGCAGTGTGGAGAGGGTATTTTCGTTGATTAAGGCACAGTGGACAAATGAAAGGAACCGTTTCAAAATAGAATCAGTTAAAGGCATACTTATTATAAAATATAACTTTAAAAACTACTCTTGTGAAGAATTCTATAAGTATTTGCTGTCAAACCCGGAAATTCTAAAAAAAATATCTAACTCAGATAAGTATATTAAGGGACCTTCGACTGATCCTTCAACTTCAACTCACTAGTTCCTATTAGCTAGTCCAAAGTCATTTATATTTATTTTTAAACATGAATGTGATTATTTTTTTAAATTTAATTTGTGATTTTTTTTTGTTTTTTGTTAAATACTTTTAAGTTAATATTGAAATTATGTAGTCTAGTCTTATATTTACTTTTAAACATGAATGTGATTATTTTTTTAAATGTAATTTGGGAATTTTTTTTTTAATTCTTTTAAGTTTATAGTAAACATGTAAGGTACTAATATGAGTATGTATTATTTGCAATACACTTTTAAATGTTATTAGTCTGTATTGTTGCACACAAAAACTATTTGTTTTCTTGATAATAAACTATTTTTATCATTCCAATGAGCATCTTTTAAATTTTAAAAAACTGTCCTCCGAAAATTTCAAATGTCCTCCGTTTTCTGACCAAATGTCCTCCGTTCAAAAATTTTGATATGGTCACCCTGGTCCTACATCGCAATCAGGCAAGAACAAATAGTTCTTGGGGCCGCTGCTCTCCCATGCTACCAGAAAATAAAAACCCTCTGGTTAGAGTTTCGCAGACATGCACCTGCAACAGGTCGCAGCTACACGTCCTTGTACTATGCAAGCGCATACAGAAAAGAGGGATGCCACTATAACACACATTCACATGCATCGTACATTGTACAATACATATGGTAATGCATCTCCGCAACAGAACCCCTAATCCCTAACAGCAATCAAAACGAAAACTACCTACTCTAACGCTCTCTCCTACACCGACGCCTTGCAAACAACCTGCCTGCAAAGTGACGTGCCTCGGCCAGCCTGTTTCCTGAAGATAATGTGTCTGTCACCTCCCAATTGTCCCCAAACCTCACAATCCCTAATGCTTCCAAGTCCCTAATATCATTGTACAGAAGACAGTCGCATAAAACACGCTTCAAATCCTCTATGTGATGTCCACAGTCACAAGAACTACTTTCGGTCAGACCTCTTTTGAAAAGAAACTCGTTCAAAGAACTCCCGTCAATATGAAGCCCAGACCCCAGTTAAAACCAAAGTCAGGATTTCCATCGATGAGGCAAATGTCCCACACGAAAGCATGTGTGGTTCTATTCTTGTGCGACTGATTCCATCTGGATTGCCATTTGGTAGTCACATACTCCCCCAAAAACTGCTGTACGTTCGGTCCTACTCAGGTTTTCTATGGCTTCTATATCCCTTACAAGGTCTGTATCAGCCACCGAGCATCCTCTCTTCATCCGGAAGTCAACTGCTCGACGCAGAACCTCCAAGACAAGAGGGACAGCTCCTATCAAAATCTTCAGGGCATCTGTGGAAACCGTCCTACACACAGGCGTACAAGGAAGCAGTCTTACTCGCTGGCATGACTGTATCAAATGACATCCCACAGAGGTCGGTAACTACTTCGTACCACACCGACGACTCGTAATGAAAAAGTGATGCGTGCCGGCCTACTTTGTGGCTCCTTCCGCCGGATTTGTTGCAGTGTGATTATCTAGTCAGTTGTCAATTTGCCAGGTGTGAAGCCACAATGATAAGCTTCAATAAGATCTGCATGAAACGCTTTAATATTTATTATAACATTCTTGACAGAAATCTTATTTGCGGTGATTAAAAAATTTAATGTAAAGTCCGATTAATACCTTTGTTTTGAATACCTTTCTGATGTGATTAAGAATTGTAGTGAATTTACTATTTGATAACTCATCTTATTCCGGCTCAAAGTTTCCAATCCTTTGGCATATTGTTGCTTGCCTCTAAGTATACTTTATATGTTTGTATGACAGTCAATAATGCCAAAGAAAATCTTAACCAATAACAGCTTAAAACAATTTGTCAGATTTATATGAAATTTATTGAAGAAACATGAATTCATCGCATAGAAGGCATTGTAGTCGATGGTTAATGTGAAAGCTATGGTTCGTTTCATTTATGTTGTTATTACGATATTGTCGTTTTATATCACACAGCTAAAACCGGAAGCTTATCTTTACAAACACACTTGAGAAAGTATAGCGTTTCACGGATAAGCTAGATGACTTAGGATGGCTTACTGACTCCTGAAATAATGCCATAGGCGAGCAATCTCTGCATGTACTCGTATGCAGTACTAGATAAATTGGTTAATATTAACTAATTAATAATTTATTCGAATACCTTTACAATAGTGCATTACTGGAATGCCAAAAAAACCGAAATATATTATTTAAAGTAACTGACAAACTTCCACAGGGTGGCGCAATAGAACGTGCATATTTCAAAAATAGATTAAAAGATAAATACAAAAGGTATGGTTAAAATAAATCTAAGGCATTGTAGAGTAATAAATGGAGTTTATTTTTTAAAAATAATATCATCTAAATGGTGAGCCTCTCTACGACGGCACTCCTCTAACCGCAAACGAAAACTATTGAAAACTTTCTTCAGTAATACTGGTGTAATGGCTGCCATTTCACCACGGATATTCTCCTTGAGCTGAACGATGTTTCTTGGATTATTACTGTAGACTTTGTGTTTGAGATATCCCCACAAAAAAAAGTCAAGAGGCGTCAAGTCTGGACTACGTGGGGGCCATGGGATATCACCTCTTTTCGAAATCAGTCCGCCAGGGAACATCTGCTTCACCACCGCCATGGAGTCATATGATGTGTGACAAGTAGCTCCATCTTGTTGGAACCAAGTTCTGGAATTCACTATTCTTGAACTTTCAATTTCTGGAGCCAAAAATCCGTACAACATCTCAACATAGCGTTCCGTATAAACCGTGACGTTTTGGCCCCGCGCATTTTCGAAGAAAAAATGACCAATTATTCCTCTGCCAGAGATTGCTGCCCATACTGTCACTTTAGGACTATGCAATGGTTTCTGGTGTTTGATTTTGGGATTTTCAATGTTCCAGTAACGGCAATTTTGACGGTTTACGAACCCATTCATAAGGAAATGAGCCTCGTCAGAGAAAAGGATATTGTCAAAATTGAAAAATCGATTAAGCATTTCATTAGCAAATGCGAGCCTTGCTATGAAGTCAGACTCTTTCAATTCTTGTGTTAATTGCAGCTTATATGGATGCAGTTTAAGATTCAATGTTAAAATTCGTTGCAAACTTCGACGCGATAATTGTAAGACAGACGATCTCTTGCGAGTCGACATTTGTGGATTTCCTCGTACTGACTCCATAACTCTCTCAACATTGTCTTCAATCCTAGATGTTCTTGGGCGACCATTTGCTTGTGGTTTAAATGTTGAACCAGTCTCTTCAAAACGCTTTACCCATATTTTAATTAAATTAGCACTCGGAGCTTCACTAATTCGCCGTAGTCCATATTCACCACAATATAGTCGCCTAGTAGCAATATATGAACGAGAGTTCTCGTAAAATGCGCGACGCTTCCTGTCGAAGTGATTCATAGCGACTAAAACTCCATGAGCCCGCCAACCCAACGATGTGGGCGTCCCCCCGCCCGTGCCTTTTCTACCCCGCAAAAAAAGATGATGCAATATGCACGTTCTATTGCGCCACCCTGTAGCAACTTTTGCGTTATAAATACCAAAACAATTTTGGTAGTCTTATCAAAGTTATTGTGGAACAAAAGAAAAAGCTTTTAGTAAAACCTTTTAATCTGTAAAGGTAAAGGTATTAAAATATCACAACCTAAATTGCATATTTCAGGTAATACTAATATGTGGCATTACAACAGCTTATGAATATGTACGAGTATAATACTGCATTTTCATAAACTAGAATAGCAAATGTCAGCACCTGGTTATACTTGTATGTACAGCATTACATGATCTACCATTCTAGTGCTTAGAACATTTTCAATTTCGTACGTTTTTCCTACTCAAAGTTCATTCATAAATATTTTCGTATTTTTGTTTTTCTTGGCAATTTAGAGATGGATTTACTTTCGTTTAAAAGTTACACCAGCAGCAAAAAAAAGTCAGTAATTGTTTTTGTATTTTAATACTTTTAGTTAATTTACTAAATACGCTTAACTACAGTTTATACGTTTTAAGCTCTTAAATGGAATTTCTGTTTAGTAGAACCAGAAAGGGAGAGAGTGAGTACGGAACCAGTTTAAACTTTACTTCGTTTCATTGCCATCTGCTTACGGCTTCAACTAAATAAACTAATGAACATTGAATGTTTCATTTAAACCAGATACAAAACATTTTACATTGTTTGGGGGAGGGGGGGAAATGTTAAATTTACCAGAGCAAACAACTGTGTTTCATTTAGACTCCAGCAATGTGGAGCAAGGTAAGGGAGAAGAACATTTTTGAAATTCTTAGGAAAATACAGAGATTTTATTTTGTTTTCTGCTGGAATTTGTTGAAGTAAATTAATGTTTTAAGAAGATAATAAAATTAAATTGTAATTTACAGTTGAGTTACAAGAGTATTATTAGGAGCAGGAAATTCACAGATTATTTAAATTATTATGCGAGTACATATTTAAAGTAAATAATGAATAGATTTTGAAATGTACGAACTAAATAATCCAATGGGCTTGATTACATACGATCACAGTATTTTATAAAAAAAAAAAGTTAATTTGGAAAGCCTGCGCTTAAGACCGATATTCTCAACTTTTTTTCTTTGAAAAATATATAAGTGGCTTGCCATGAGAGGAACATAGATTTTCGAAATTAATTTCTCTTTTACAAAAGCTGTTCAATAATGAACATGTGTGGTACAGTTTATATTGTTGTATTGATAGGAAGTTCCAAATTGTCAGTTTTTCCTCCAGAGAAACAAATCGAATATATTTATGACTGTACTGATAAAGAAAATAAACTCATCTTGCGGTGTGGGTATAGGCTAATTATTGAAGTTTAATATTAGAATAGCCACGTAGTCCTAACATGTAATAAAACATGTGGTTCTGTTAAGTGGTTTCTTTCACATATGTTACACATTTGTGTGTTAGGCTGCAATATCAAGAGTACAGTCAGAGGATCATTTGTGAGCGATGCAGGGGGTCATAGATAAGCAGAATTATCAAGCGGTCATGCGCTTGTGGGCGATAACAGAATCACCCCTATTCATTTTCTTACTCTATCTTTAAGATTAGTATATTTGGAATAATTCTATTATAGTTTGTAAGCGTCAAATTTGAAAATAAAGAATCAGTATTTTACAACTACTCAACACTAACTGACATTTTATTCAAAAGCATTACCCTTTTTCAAAGCGCTAACGAACACTTTGGATATTATAAGCATTTCAATACATTAGCAGTTTCAAGAAAAGCTTGAAATATCATATGTACTGAAGCATTTTGGGTTTTGAGTTTTCTACCACATCAAGGCAGCCGCAATGCACCCAAAACAAACTATTCAACTACAACGTCACGACTGGTGATGATGTTCCTATCAAACATATTAAGCATTCAATGGCAAATGTCGAAACCCCCTTACTTGGCAGTAGAAAAATTTCAATCCAACAAGCTCCAGTGCAGAGAAAAGTGTGCTATAAACATAGTCATGATGTGGCTAATTGCAATGCAAGCTTTTGGGAATAATTATAAAAATCGGTATCAGGAACGAGTTTAGGAAGCTGAGGAGATTTGGAATAGAGCTGAAGTCCGATAGTTTTTTTCAAATAATAGCTAGTAAAAACAGACAACCCTCCAAAATGAGAGTCGTGAAAATCATGATTATATAGAATATTGTACAAGTATGAAAAGGAGAATTGATACAAGCTGCTAATTCCTACAGCCATTATAAGTGGACAAATCACATCATATATCAACGTTGACATAAACTGAATACGATCAGGGTAAAATAAGGTCTAAAGAGTAGTTTCAAGTTTAAGAACAGCAAAGCAGCGGATGTCGAGAGATCAATTTGTGACCGCTGACAATTTAGCTAAACAAACACGTGCTCGATGATTTTTCAATATATATTTAAATTTTCAACACATTTTTGCTACATATGTGAAGAGATACTCAGGCAATCTGTAGAAATACATTTTCCTTTATATGCCCGCTATGAGATGCTTTTTGGATACCATATGAAACAAACAATTTTTTTTGCCGAACATAGTATGAAACGGAACGGTTCATTCATAAGGCAACCTGGTCATCTCCTGACCTTAATGCGACAAAGTCAGTTCAACACGTGGCAATGGATGGAAAGCATGTTTATAGCATCAAGGACGCATGACTGCATGCTTATAATGCCACGAACGGGGCTAATATAAATTTTGATCACCACCCGGTTCCAGCTAAGCTCTAAGTTAAGTTACATATCAGCGATGATTCGTACTAATTCTCTCAATTATTATGCCTCTAATCCTAATGTTCCTGACATATACCAGTAATATATTGTGTATTCGACAGCAATTGCCCTGAAAATCGCATTTGGACATCAAGAACCGCCCCCAAGCAAAGCTCTGTCTGGTTTTAGGAGGAAT
Organism: Philornis downsi; assembly: GCA_019455685.1. NCBI lineage: Eukaryota > Metazoa > Arthropoda > Insecta > Diptera > Muscidae > Philornis > Philornis downsi. Next base: position 284,394 of record JAHXMU010000039.1, read on the forward strand.
GTTATATCGCAATTAATGAAACGGAGCCGCGCACATGGCAACGCTGCATCTAGGAGAGCGATTATTTTGGTGAAAAGTGACAGCCTTATAAAATACGATTATATATTTTAAGTTTCAAGCGGAATATTGTTTAGTATTTTTATTTGACTCATCAAGAGTGAACGATTTCAGTGAAATTCTAAAAACATGAAAAAAATTGGTCACCGTTATGTAATTCAATGTGTTCATTTGGAAGGTCTGAGTCCAAACAATATTAAAGCCTAGCTAGATTCCATTCTGGAGGAGTCTGCTCCTTCGTTTACGACTGTAAAATATTGGGTAACAGAGTTTTAACGGGGCCGTACGAGCTGCCAAGACGAACACCATATTGGCCGACAAATTGAAGTGTCTATGCCGGATACGGTTAAGAAAATCCACTAGACGATATTGGATGACCGAAGATTAGAAGCACAGCGGTCTCGTGCACAAGATGAACAGTCAAACCAGTGGAGTAAAGTGAGAGAATCGTGTCCAAAGAAGGCGAAGATGGTTCCATTTTTAGACAAGGTCATTGCGTTCGTTGTGGGATGCGCATGGAATTATTTTTATTGATTATCTATCTTTAGAAAGAAAAAACCATTTACGGTGAATATTATGATAATTTGTTGCAGCCTTTAGATTATGAAATCATGGACATTATGGAGGCCGCATTTGGAGAAAAACAAAGTACTGTTTCATCAAGACAGTGCTTCAGTTCACACATCCAGTATTGCGAAAATCAAGAAATTAAAGTTTAAATTGCTTCTTCACGCATCTTATTCGACAGATTTTTAGCTCCCTCGGAGTATTTTCTATTTCCAAACTTAAAAAATGGTTTTGTGATAATGGATTGCCAACAATGAAGAAGTGGAGTTTGCCGTTAATGGCTATTTTAAGAAGTTTGACAGTTTTTACTCTAAACAGGGTATAGAAGCTATTGAGTGCGGCTGGAAAAGGTGTATCGAGGTAAAAAGAGATTATGCTGAAAAATAAAGAAAATTATTCCCAACGTTTTAGTATTTTCTTTGTTAGGTCGGCTATTGAAATCACAATCGTGCAGTTAAGATTTAAGTGCAGAAAATTGTTTCAGAAGTAAACATTTTATTTCTATAAGATGAAGTGGATGATGGTTGGGATTATAGAATTTATTGTTCGCTTTGTGTCGGATTGAAATTTTGAATATTTTCTTGAGTATCAGACTGTAATTTGTTCAGTGGGTAGGCGGGTGTTTCCTACGATGCTTTGTACCGCTTACCCCTAAACCGCAGGCCTCTCTACCCGATCCTGTAATTAAGCAGGCAAAGGGTATGATGCTTGCGTACAAAAACAAAATAGTGTGGCCTTGTGCCAGGCGCCCTAGGAAAAGGTGGATTATGTCTTGGGATTCACCTATAATATGATATCAAACTGATCTTGGAACTCGTTTTTCGAAAACCAAGTAAAGGGGAGAGTCATAGTTAAACAAGACACATCCTGGCAACAGGTGCGGACATAGAGAAGCCGTCGGGAGGTATCAGAAGATTTATCTTTTTCGTAAATATAGTTGTATGACCAGAGAGATCTGGTTAATGAACTATGATAGGAGAATGGTGTGCTTTGCTGTGTTGATATTCTCTCCTCGGACATTGAAAATCTGTGCCGTATATTATGGATTACCACTTCCATGCGAGGTATGATAAAGCAAAACTGGAGTAGCTTGTCTGCGAAACCCAGACCAGAGGGTTCTTCTCTTCTGGTAGCACGGGTGACCAGGGGCCCAAGGAACATTGTTCCTTCCTGGCCAATGGTGTTGGACCCCTAGTGGAATCATCTTGCTGGCTGTGGTTGCCCGAACAAGTGTTTTCAGTGCTTTTGCGTTGCTTCATGTCGCGTTGGTGAAGGAAGGTATTAGCTTAGAAAATACTGTTCATGTCTATCCGATGTCTTCCTAGATACCTCAACTCCTACCCGGGAGGTAGCTCACTTCATTCCAAGTGGCTACAAAGGTACTTTGGCCGATTAGTTAGAGTACCCCAAAGGGGCGGTTGCTGTCGCTAGAAAAAGGAAAGGACACATAACCAAGGAAGAAAAGTAAATGATGGAAAACAGCACCTGTGTGGTGGCACACCATGGGTAAGGCTTTCACAGCGAGACTCATGTAAAACCTTCACATCAGTTGTAATTTGTTCAATGTAAAGTCATTCTTAGTGGATTTTTGAAATGTCATTTGAGAACTAATTTAGCCATTGGATCAAAAAACTATCCCAACAAAAAATGACAATTATTGGTTTTGAATTTCTTAAGCAAAACATTTGCCTTCAAGCCAACAACAGTTAAGAAATATTAAGCACAATATATCAGATTCGTTGAGTTTAAAAATTGAAAATTTTCTTATTGCTGGGTTTTGTCGTAAATTCAATTTTATTTAATTATTTGGCTACCTTAAAGAGCAAGCCCAACTTTTTGTATTTATATCATTTTCCTCACTAAATACTATAGAATGAAACTATTATTTTGAAAATTAACTTATTAAAATTGCCATTGTTAATATTTGCTTTCATTTTGTATGTGTAAACTAAAATTCGCAGATGTTTAATTTAATTTTCAAGCAATTTTATTATATTAAACTGGCATTCCTGTGAGGACTATTCAAATATAACTAACAATATCTATTTGTTTGTGTTTTTTTTTTGCCATATGTCATATTTGATTGCCTAACCAAATGATTGTTCTATGTTTTGGAGGGGGAGGTGAAATTATTTGCGTTCGTTTAATGCAATATTTACAGAATCCAACTAAATGTCAATTAAAACAAATGAACAACCATCACTAACATTCTAACACACTGGTGTAAATAGTTGTGAGGGAATTTGCAATTGACACGCAAATACACATGTTCACATCATGTGTCTGTGTGCGTTTGATAATAATAGTTATTGTTATTTGCTTAATTTAACCTCATTTGCAATAAAATCAAATAGTGTCAAATAAATTAAATAATGTATAATTAACAGCGTCATATAAACGATATGAAACGAAACGAAATGCATCCCATCACATTGCATTGTTAGCTTATTACACAGCAAATATCCACAATAATGGCAAAACAAATGTCATAAAAGTTAAAATAACTTTACAATTAGCAAAATACTAGACAACTGACAAACTCACTGCTCTCGTGCAGCATCAAAGTTAGCGCCTTGCGGCCTCAAGAAGCCTCAGCGGGAATGGCCTTTGCCTTTTCTAGCAGATGCCAATTGATTTCTTAGCATTGTTTTCACTTCATTTAACACATTTTTCGCATTCATAATCCTATTTGTGCATTAATCAAATCCATTGCGAAACGAATTTCAAACAAAGCGAATGCGTACGAATCATTGCACAAACAATTGACTTGAAAGTCCTGCACCAGCGTTGAACTGTGGCGGGGGGTAAGTGGCAGAACGGATACAACAAGGAGCAATGATCAATTCATGTGTAAAACTGCACAGAATGACTTTGAAACGTTCAAGAGCAGGATGGCGTAAAAAAATATTCTGAAAGCTGAAAATTTTATTCATAACTAACCATTCAACGTCATTCGATGTACCAAAAGGAAGATGAAACCATTGAATAAATATACGACTGTAAATACACACATTTTTTTTGGAGTTTCCGTTCATTGAACGCAGTCAATTGCAAACCATATTTCAATAATAAAAATTAAAATATTTCATGAATTTCATTGAATTGGAAAAAAGTTACAAAAATATATTTTTATGCCAAACATCGAGTAGAGTTCAATGGAAGTTAATAGTAGTAGTACGCCTGAGGAAAGGTACGAGGGTCCGAAGATAAATATTTATAAAAGTGTTACTTTTGAAGCATGTGCAGATACAGATGCAGTGCGAAAATATTCATCAGGGAAATGCATGATTAAGAAAAAATTAAATTTCGTTCGTGTTTTAAATAAAGTGATAAGATTATCAATGATATTGCCAGTGCTATAAACTAAATAACGATAATGTAGGCAGTAAAGAAATATAGGATATATGCATTGTAATAAAATGAAGGTTGTAATGAATTTTAATTCTTAAGGAATGCTCACAAAGTGACGAAATTTTGCGCCAGACTGCAACTTCGTAAGTCTCCAAATATACCATCTTCATAAAAATTATGCCATGATTTTGTGAATTCGTTGAAACTGGCAAAAATGTTAATTCTCTCCTCAAACAAAACTAATTTGTAATGATGCGCTCTAAGAAGGCAGTGAATAGGAAGCTTTTTAAGAATATGTTCTTATTTCTATACCTTTACTCGAAAGAATGAAGGTATGTATCATTTGATACAGAAAAATATAACACCTGAATAGCAGCATTTACAGTATCAAATATCTTTTGATCAAATTTGTTTCATGAATTTTGAGCGATGTCCATCTGTCTGATTGGCTTGCAAACACGGTTGTAAATCTTTATGAAACTTCAGACAACCAAGAATTTTGCTAGATCGTAGCATGGGATTGTAAATGGGTATTATTGACTTGATCCTCCTGGTACTTCCTACACTAACTGACCGATTTTCCGAAATTAAATTTCTTGCTTTAACTCCTAATTTGTTGACGGTAATAAACCAAATTTTTACCCATAGTATAATTAGGAAAGACCGAACGAATATCCACTCGTCTTCTGGTGTAGGGTGATGTTTTAAAATTTAAGTTTTTCAGGTTGGCAGCACTGGTTGGTAATGGCGTTCAAACGTCATCTGTCAAAGTGAAAAGTGTACAGTATACTCCGCCATTTCATCATGGAAAGACTAACAAACGAGCAAAGATTGCAAATCGTTAAAATTTGTTATCAAAATTCGTTCTCTGTGACAAATGTGCATCGTTTGATATGACCATTTGATGGTCGTCATAATCAACCTGCTGAATCAACAATTTGTGCTCTTCGCCAAATTCGTGCCAAATTTCGCACCGAATTTACTTTGTTGGACATGAAACCATCAACTCGCATGCGTAAAGTGATAATGATAATGCGACCAGTGATAATGACGATCGTGAAATGTCAAATCGTCGCCGTTCTCAGCGATTAAGCATGTTTTACTCAACCACAAAGAATTTTTTTTTTTGCCCCAATTGACTGAGTTGAACTTGATTGACATGTAGTTTCATCAGGAGGATGCGACATGCCACACTGCTCGTGAAACAGTGGATACGCTGAGGGATGAATTTGGTGAGAAGCTCATCTTTCGATTTGGCCCCGTGAGTTGGGCCCCCAAGATCTTGCGATTTAACGTATTTTGATTATTTCTTGTGGGGTTATGTCAAGTCGTTAGTCTATGTGGAAAAGCCGAACACTATTGAAGCCTTACAGGATAACATAACACGCGTTATTCGTGGAATACACGCCGAAATTCCCAAAAAAGTGACGAAAAATTGGACCTTCCGAATGGACATTTTGAGACGGAGCCGCGGACAACATTTACTTTAAATTATCTTTAGAAACTACAAGGCAAAAACCAGTTTATCCATTCTAATAAAAAAATTTAATATGTGATGCAAATTTGAGTGTTTTATTCGATTTAAAGAAAATTACAATTAAAAAATAACACTTTATATTCGGCGTGATTTCGGCAAGTGCACATTCATCCATCTCCTTGCCCTTCTCAACGGCGGTTGCACTGATGCCGTTCTCCACCATTCTCCGACATCTTTTGGATACCAAATACGATTTTGCCTGTCGTTTTCACATGTCGAATTTTTCACGACCATGCAAAATCTCATATAGGAACGATCCATCGGTTTTTTCTACTAGTATTCCGTTCGATGCAATTTGAAAATGAAAAAAACAATTTATATCGCACAAATATTTTATTTGTAAAAAAAAAAAAATAATAAATAATAATAAATAACAAATATTTCGCAGATACTTAATGTTTATAAATGGTATATTCTACTCGACTTTACAACAGAGGCAAAATAGTTAATAAAAAACGTTGAAAATATTCAATATTGCAGTGAAGGATTCATTATTCACATGGTCAAGTTTTGGCCTGATGATGTGGCCACTTACGTGACACCTGTGTTTCTCGGGCGTGTCACAAACTTGTTATCATATATAATAAAGGGTGGAGCATAAGTAACGTTAACGGCGACTATATTGAATGCGTTCTTGAGCATCATTTGGTTTTAACTCGTGAACCAATTGCATCTTATATGGAAAAAGATGTAACATAAGTGAAATTCATTGCAAAGACCGCCTAGACATCTCTAACTGCTGAGAACGTCGCCTGGTAGAAGTTTCGGATTTTTCCTTAATACTTGCTTGCACTCGAGCAATGGTCACTTCATTCCGAATTGCACGAGGTCTTCCAGCACGTGGAAGTTCACAGACAGCCCCTTGTTGCTTAAAACGCTGAACCAATCGGTAAATTGTTGGAGCGTTAGGAGCATTTCGAACATGAAAGAAATTTCGATATAATCTGGATAATGGAATGCTGATTTTCAAAGTAAAATTGAACAACTTTGTTTCTTGGTCCTGCCCTGAGCCTTTCCATCATAAATTTCGCATTATTATTTAGTTAATTCTGTAAAGAGACGAAAAAAAAACTTAAATAAAAAATGTATTTACAGATCAAATCTTAACGTTGTTTATGCGCCGCACTACATATTGAATCTGGTTGTTTTCCAGTGAAAAGTGTACACTTTTTATTATCAATATTCAATAGCCAAGCACGCAATTAGAGCTTAAGAGAGTACATGTTTTAGGATGTTTTTTTCCAATATCTATACATTGTTATCATGTATTGCTTCAGTTAATGAACAAATGGCAAAATTGTTCAAAATATACTGAAAAATGCATTAACACTAATAATAATAATCCGTCTTTTTTCTATATTATGTAGTTTAGTCATAGCAGCTTTAAACCAAGCAGCGAAATATTAAACGCCGCCAACTTTTAAATTTAAACAACATTTTTTTCATACAATGAATTGCCACACTAATATACGAGTACATATTCGCTAATGGAAATTAATACACGGAAGGCATAATCAGTCATCGTTATTCTGACATCCGAAACTAATTACCAATTAAAGTTAATTATTTTAGTTAAATCGATTAACAGTCATGCAAATTAATACCTGTGCTTCACAAAAGCAATCTAATTTTGGCAGAGAAAGTTATAAATAAAAATGCTCTGAAACACTGGAAAAATATTGCGAATATTGATGGAAAATGCTAGAGAAAGAGTGATTATTAGTCCAAGAATTATTTGTAGTTTCATATAGAAATGAACGAAATTAATGAAAATGTTTCATCGAAGGGATGGGTATAGAAAAATAATAGCTGAATTTTTCTTGCCATAATTTTCATAGGTTAAGAAAGCATAGCCGCTTGCATGAAGTATAGGTATATTATTTTGAATTTTCAAATATTGTAAATTTATTCATAAAAAAGGTAACGGCAACTGATCATTTAAAGAGTCCTCTTAAAGCGATTGTTAAAGTTCTTTTTGTCGCTAAGTTGGCACAATTATTTTCTATGGCGCGAATTTTGAAGACGATTTGTCATTTAGCTTGTCTACACTGGCCTAATTTGTCAGTTAATCCCATCTAAAAATTTCGAACAAAGAATTTGTTTCAAACTTTGTATAGTAAATGAAATTTTGTGTACCGAATCTAAAATGTTATAGAAGACTTATCAAAGCGTTGCAAAACGGTCGTGATGGGGTGGAAATTTTTCCTTGCTCTGATTGGCCCCCAATGTCTTCAATTGAAGTTAGTATCGATAAAGTGAAAGAAATAATGACTGAAAATCGTATTTTATGTTAAAAAAGAGAAGATTTTCCCTGTCCCATGAACCAAATTGTACTATTTTACATGATTTTTTGGGTATGAAACGCTTTGACGCTCTGTTATTTTCGAAAGAATTGAATTTTCTTCAAAAACTCATTCTAGTAAAGATCGATGATGTTAGAACGAGTCAATTCCGGACCCACGTTCATAAAATTCATGGTAACAGGTGACGAGCTGCGGGTTTACGAGTTTGATATGAAAACCATCTTCGGAACGGGACCTTCCAAATGAACTAAAACCGATAAGACTACACCACAGTCGAATAAAATTTAATGTAATGAATTTGTTTCAAATTTTGTATTGTAAATGAAATTTTGTGTACCGAATCTAAAATGTTATAGAAGACTTTTCAAAGGGTTGCAAAACGGGCGTCCTCAATTGAAGTTAACATCGGTAAAGTGAAAGAAATGATGACTGAAAATCGTGTTTTAAATTTATAAAGAGAGAATGTTTCCTGTCCCATGAACCAATTTGTACCATTTTACATGATTGTTTGGGTATGAAACGCTTAGGCGCTCGGTTATTTTCGAAAGACTTGAATTTTCTTCAAAAACTCATTCTAGTAAAGATCGATGATGTTAGAACGAGTCAATTTCGATCCCACGTTCATAAAATGCATTATAACTGGTGACGAGTTTGATATGAAAACCAGTCAACAAGCTTCGAAAAGGGGTCTTCCATGTAATGTAATGTTGCCTGTTTTCTTTGATTATCGCCGTGTTGCGCACTTAGAAATCTTTCCTGGAGGCCTCACGGAAACAAAAAATATTACCTATACGTTGGGCAGATTTTGATGATAATTGAAAATCGCCTTTTAAATTTTAAAGATATAACCGCTGAATTTTTTCTGTCCCATGAACCAATTTGTGCCATTTTACTCAATTATTTGGGTATGAAACGCTTTGCCAGCGGGATATTTTCGAAAGAGCGGAATTTTTTCAAAACTCAATCAAATAAAGATCGCTGAAAACATGGTGGAAGTAGTCAATTCCGACCCCATGTTCATAGAAAGCATTACAGCTGAATTTTCTTCAAAAACTCAATCGAGTGAAGATCGCTGAAGACACGCTGGAATGAGCCAATTCCGACCCTCGTTCATAAAATGCATTACAGCCGGCGACAAGGTGCGAGTTTATGAGTTTGATATGAAAACCGGTCAACAAGTTTCGGAACGGAGCCTTCCAAATGAACCAAAACAAATAAAACTACACCAGTTTCGATCAAAATTTAATGTTATTTTGTCTGACTATCGCGGCGTTGCGCACTTGGAAATCTTTACAGGAGGTCTCTCGGGAAGCAAAAAATATTACCTGGACGTTTTGATGATGACTGAATATTGTCTTTTAAATTTTAAACAGATAAAACTCAATCGAGTAAGAATCGCTGAAGACATGCTAGTTTGATATGTCAAAGCAGTCAACAAGGTTTGGAAGGGAGCCTTCAAAAGTGGACTGAAACCAAAAAAAAACTACACCAGTTACGATTAAAATTTAATGTTATTTTGTCTGTTTTCTTTGATTATCGCAATGTTAGGCATTTGGAAATTTTCCCAGGAGGTCTCACAGGAAACAAAATATATTACCAGGACGTTGGGCAGCTTTTGGGAGAGAAAATTCGTCAAAAAGGCTAGATTGGTGGAAAAACAATCATTGACTGACAAAAAAAAAATCAATAAATGTCATTAGAAAATTGTCGTATTCACTTAAATTACTTCTTTGAGGTACTCATTTTCAGTCGCTAAACTACATAAAAGAGAGCTCGCTGCGGTGTTTTGGATTGATTGAATTGTTTCTTTGGAATAGGTGTACTATCTCGTAAGGGGCTTCTTTGAAGGCGATAATTTGAATCAACAGTAAATATAAATATATATAATATGTAGCGCAGAATATCGAAGGGCTTGGAATTAGTTTCTACGGACGGCGTATAATAGATAAGGCTGTCTATTCCAGTCGAAGAAGTAAATATATTGTGTTTCGGTAAATAAATTGTGTTTTATTAACATAAATGCCGAAAATATTTTAATATTTTCCAAAAGATTTCAATGTTGACTTTAATGCCTTTAAATATAACTTGACTAGCATTTTATTTGATTAATTTTATATGATTTAATATATATCAGTTGTGATGAAAAAACAGAGATGATATCTATGAAAAATATTTGCACACAATTTGTCTAAAATTTAAATGCGCCACTTTTCCCTCCCAGAATTTATTAATTTATTTATTTATTTTACCATGTAGCATTAGATATTCTCTGTTAAATTCATTTATTTGAAAGTTAGTTTGTTTACAAATAAATGGTGCTTTTTGGGCTTAAATACAAATTTAAATGGATATACTAAATAATGCAATATCTCACATAGCATAACATTAAATATTCATAAGATTTGTTTATGCGTGCAGTTATTGGCCAACAAATATATAAAATATACAAACACATACAATATATTATTAAAATCTGTCATAAGCGGATAATTCGGCAAATTCCCAAATTAAATTTCTCTTAATGCTATTTCCGGCTAAACGGAACTGAATGTGAAAGCGATGGCGATGGCAAAACATGAACATAAATATTTATGTTATGGGACCGGAGGGAATTTTAAATGTAATCAGATCATATTCAACGCTCCGCGACGTGGTCGTCTTTATCAACGGAATCGAGCGTAAATTATATGCACCCCATAGTAATATCGTACGAGTATGTGTGGTCTACAGTAGCGGGGATTTATTATGCACACCGCACACACGCACACTACACTGGCAAGGAAGAAAGTGTTGTGGTTAATTGTTAAAGTGCAAGCGTTTTAATTTAAACATTACAGGTACGAGTATATGTGTTTGTGTGTCCTTTTTTTATTCAACTTTTATAAATACACAAAATACTTTCCCTGCATTCACTGCATTCGACTGAGATAACGTAGAATTGCGGGTATTCAAATAAAGCGAATTTACTTTGACATGTTATAGGAAAAGGAAAAAAAAATCATAATCTCTTTCCCATTTCATGTTATTGTAGGAATCCTTCCATGCAAATGTACTTGGTGGGGGTGAAACGCAGCTGGAGAAAGAGCCACAAAAAGAAAGGAGTGTACAAAAACTGAAATACGTAAAACAAGCGTGAAAAGAGCATTTACGCTTCGTTAAATCGTTGCCCCACACGCACACACACACAACACAATCATCATCGTATACTCACTCTGTTCCTCCCACAATCAGACATTTACACATTCAACTTGCTAGTGGGTGGTTAAACGGACTTGAAATGTCTTTGAGAAGGCCTTAAATGAATTAATTGTTTTGCCATTTGCTATCAAAATGACTATGAGCCATTTAAAGATAAATCGTGTTTAATTAGTTTGTGCTGAGAATCTTCTAATACATGCTAGGAACTGACTTTTCCTTAAATTCTTATATGCCATACATATGAGATTACTTCATTATTTAAACCAATTAATTGCCAATTAAATTAAAACCCATGGTATTGAAATTTTTCAAATAATTTCTTTTTTCAATTTGTAAGAGGTTATCCGTTTAGTGGTTTCAAAACCACTGATCTGGCAAGGCTGTTAGCTGTTAAATACCTGTCATCTGAAGTGTTATTTATTCAGTGAAAGGTTTGCCATTTACGAATATAAATCGTTTAACAACCGAAGAACGCGTTAAAAAATTATTAAAACTTACTGCAAAAGTGTTGATTTAAACGTAGGTTATCAATTGAACAAAATTTTCTCCAACGATAAAGCTCATTTCTCACTCGGTGGTTACGTCAACAAACAAGATGGTCACATATAGGGCTCGGAGAACACAGAAATGATTGTGGAAAAAATATTTCATCCGGAAAAAGTGACTGTTTGTTAGGCATTATGATCTGGAGATGTCATTTGGCCGTATTTTTTCGAAAACTACCTCAGAATAATGCACTGATTCAATCAATCCAGAGCCGGTCATTTAAATGACATAGACTTTCATACATAATGGCAAGATCCAGGCATTGTAATGAAGCAAAAGTTTTATCGAAATCATAGCTCTATGTGTGTTTTATTTAACTTTACTTTTGAAACCGAAAAATGGATAACACTGTACATTAAAAGTGTCTCAAAAAGCAATTTCATATCATTTAATACCATTGGGGATGATTCAAAAGGAAGGAAATTAGGTACCCTATGAATTGAAGCCTGTAAACGCTTGAGTGAAATGTTTTTTGCTTTGTTTGCAAATTTGTCATAGCAAACAAACTTCATACAAATTACAAATTACGGCTTAGCGCCGCATGACATTACAGAGGCCAGTTGCAGAATAATTACATCAAAATTGTTTGTATAATAACCGTAGTTTTAATACAAAATACAAATACATTTATGCAAAATCTAGTCTCTTGACATATACTTTATTATGAGCTCTAAATTCATACCAGAAGCTCTCGACATTTTGCAATAAATAACTTTTCATTGACGATTTTAATAATAAAAGTACTTCTAGTAATTTTAACTGTTGCGGTAAACCAGATTTGAGACAGATTTCTACCAAAATGTTGTACACGCTGTTTTTTTGTTTCAGATTGACACATAGCTACTCTCAAATTGTCATTATTTCTCGTTTTGAAGATATACTGATTTCGGGAAAAATTTATCGTGTGATGGCCAATACTATGCAAGCATTTGAAGACATATATTAGCAATTGTAATTTATAACAACCATACGAGGATACTGGTAAAACTATTGGAAAAACATCTCTATATAGAGAAAGCGTACAATTCGAAATTGGCAGGTTTGCTACAGCTTTTAATGCTTTATTCTGTTGACGTTGGAGTGGCTTTAATTCAGAACTCTTTTTCTTAACATACATAATGGCTAAATAGTTACAATGACTTTGAACTATACATAGCTTGAGATATTAGAAATTTAGTATTTCGTTCAAATTTCTTTTTAAACTTATGCAATAAACCTATGACAAGTGATACTGTAAACTTCAGATACTCTATATGCAGTGTTCAAAAAAGATTATTTTGAATATATAATCCCAAATATTTAACTGAATTAACTTCTGGAATTTCTTCCCCGTCTACGTATACTCGTGTACTAAAGTTGTCGTTGAACCGACAATGTGGCCTAAATCTGACCAATTTCGTTTTATATGGATTCCTTAATCCAAGTACATTAATACTCTATTAATAGACTTGCTCCTCGTTCTATGTAAGGCTTCACAGCCATTTCATATTTATATGGATGACAAATAGCAATATCATCAGCGTACACAAACATTTTACCTGACAAATTAATATTTTTCCAGTCATTTATATAAAGAGAAAATAACAAGGGGTCCAATACACTTCCCTGGGGGACTCCATGCTCCACTAGTCTTAAAGTACTTTTGCTATAACCAATTTTTATTAATTGTAGCCGTCTCTCTAAGAGGCAAAGTTTTTTGTCATGCACACCATAAAATCTGAGTTTCTGAAGTAAGATATCCTGAAAAAATTATAAAAAAAACTCCAACTACACCCCTGTATACTCGTCATCCAGCGACTTACAGTGTTGCGCAAAACAAAAGCAACAAAATGTACTCCAGACTATAAATACATAATTTTCATAAAAACAAAACATTTAAAACAAAGCTTACTATTTATTTTCACTGAGGAATAATTAAACTATAAAACCAATACATCACAACAACAACAACAATTGCGTTTAAAAGAAATATGAAAAATGTACAGCAGAGTCGGAATTCACTTGCGCAAAACAATAGCAACAAGGTAGAGAAAGAAGAGAATAGGTTTAAAAAGAAATTAAAAAGTGAAATAATTAATGACTTTTTAGGCGGTATGAAGCAAGCAGAGATAGCAAAATAATTTAAAATTAATATATCCTGCATTTGCCGGTTGATAAAGAAGTATCGACAGATAGGAGAAATGAAAACCAAACATTTAGGTGGAAGATTTTGAAAAACTTCAACTCGGACAGACCGTAAAATTGTTAAGATGATAAAGAAAGATCCGTTTATTTCGTCAAAAACAATTGTAACATCTTTAAAACTGAATATTCATCATAGTACAGTACGAAGACGAGCTGTAGAAAACAATTCAAAAAGTTACAGACCAGCCAAAAAACCATTGCTTACAATAAGGCATATAAAAAATAGGTGAGTTTTTATTTTTAGTGTAATGCTGTATTAATATTACCATTATTTCTTTGGAAAAGGTTAAAATTTGCTAAAAGACATCGCAATTGGTCAGTAAATAAGTGGAGGACAGTACTGTTTAGCGATGAATCTAAATTTAATCTACTTCAATCGGATGGAATGCAGGCCGTCAGGCGACACAGAGGACTTAAAACCAAGAACATCCTCGTCACTGCAAAGCATGGTGGTGGAAATATAATGATGTGGATATGCTTTTCGGCTCAAGGACCTGGTCCATTTCATAAAATAGATGGAATAATGAACGGTGAGGGGTATTGAGCCATACTACAACACCAAATGCTACCCCATGGAGAGTGAAATATGCCACTTCGATGGGTGTTTCAACATGATAACGATCCGAAACACACATCGAAAGTGGCAAAAGAGTGGCTAACAAACAATAGGATTCAAACTCTTGATTGGCCGGCACAATCACCTGATTTGAATCCTATTGAAAACCTTTTTGGCATCCTTAAAAGCAGAGTGGCAGGAAATCGGGTTTCCAACAAAGAGGAGTTATTCAACAAATTGAAAACTGAGTGGGAAAACCTTCCGGAGGATTGTTTTTATTCATTAGTTGCATCGATGCCATATCTTATGAGATATCCCATATTGAATGTAATTAAAGAACCAAAAGATTATATATTGTGTTATAAAATTCATTAAATGCGGGTTAGAAAAAAAATATTACAAAAAATATTTTTTATAAATATATAAGTTTATATATATATATATATATACATAGTTTTTTTCAACTTCGTCAATGTTTGTATTTGTTTGTTAGCAACGAAAAATTGAAAGGAGACCCAATATCCTGTACACATACATATATGTATATTTGAGCCAACGATATTTGCTTGAATAAAATTGATAATATTTCAATTTCCGACACCTCAGTATGAAAACTATGTTAAAATTCTCCTGCTACTAAAAAAAACTCATTTTGATAAGTAGATCCGATGAAAATCATTTTTAATGGAAACTGGAAAGATTGACAAAATATCACTTACAATATGACAACAAATGTTATGCCAGATAAAACAGCAAATATTGGTCTGGGCCAGCAAAATGATTAAAACAAAAACCTTTTCCAGGTGCATAAACTTACAACAGGTCTTAAAAACAACAACATTTTTCACTATCTACTGCACAAATTCTGCAACAAACTGCTATTGCTTTCAATTATAACACTTAAGAAAATTGCAGTTGTTGTTAGTAAATAAAAGTTAACTTTTTAACACTTCAGAAGGCCTTGTAAAATACTTTCGTTCCTGAGATTATTAACTTGCATCGAGAAATAAGTTAAGAAAACTGCAAACGCAATAATGGCGCAGATGTACATATAGAAGTCTCTGCAACTGCCCCCACATCTGATCCTGCTTCTGCTTCTGTTGCTGTTGCAGCTGCTGTACATAAAATTCAATTTTCGCCGCATTTTCCGTTGAAAATTTATGGCCAGAAACGTTGGCTTGTTTTAGAAAAGTCGATGTTGGCAATGTCCTTGTTCTTCCTTTTTCGGGGAATATTTGTCTGTCTGTCTGCCGGTTGCTCGCTGTGCAAGTTGGCTTTTTTATTTGTTTTCGTTGGTCGTTTTTTTTTTTCGCAGCGGTCCCGAATTCAAATTCATTTGCAGCCACAAAATAATAATAAACAACCAAATGCTAGCGCACTCACTCAAACGGTCACACACACACACACACACACAGTTATGCAAAACGTATTGGTTGGTGTTTTGCTCTATGGCATTCTCCGATACTGCTAAACGTGTGGATTAGTTGGGTGCTGATGCTGCTCCAGCTGCATGCCAATGGCACTGTACTATAGCCACAGCATTACTAACTGCACTGGGACACCATTTACCAACCGAGCAGACTGGCAATAGAGGCATTAGCGACTCCGCCAGGATGCCAGAGTGTGTTTGTGTTCGCCTCAGTTGTGTTAGTTGCAAGTCAGCAAGTGGATTTTAGTTTAGTTGTTGTTGTTGTTGTTGTGTTGCGTTTTTCTATATTAAATAAGTTTATTTGGTTAAATTTATGGGATATCGGAAAAAATAACAATAATAAAAATCGCAATTTATTTTTAAATATTTGTATTTGAGTTGGTTTGTTATTTTTTCTCAAATCCTCATAAAATTTGCGGTAAATTGGAATTTAATATACTTCCTTAGTTTTTGTCCCAGTAAATGTTATTAATTAAACATTAATACACTTTTCGCTGGGTTTAAAAAAGATTGATTGAAATTTAAATAAAATGAGAAATGCACAAAATCTCATAATAGTAATGACAGTGAAATATTTATTGTATTTAGCACCAGTTCGCTTTAAATGGTTTGACTGGGGGGAAAAAAAGATGTAAATTTATTATACTCATCCGTGTTAAACAAATTACTAGAACGCCAGCGGTTTAATAAATAGGCAAAAACAGGAGATATCACGAGCAACTGGATTATTTGGGAACTGCTCAAAGTCATTTGAGGGATTTTTAATAAACAGTTGTAAAAAGTGAATGTGAAATGCAATATTTAACTTTTTGTCATGAAGTTTGCCAAAGCATGAGAAAGTCGATCGATATCTTGTTGCACCCACTGCCATAGGTTGGGTATATGTAGGGGCTTAATTTTTCATTCCGTCTGTAATAACCAAAAATGTTTATTTGAGGTTCCTTAAACACGATAGAGGTCGTCACATCGTTGGAAGTAAAATGCTGAAACTTTGTACATGGTTGTCTTATATTAATGGTTAATTGGTTGGAAATTAGTCAAAATTAGCCAAATGTGAAAAAACTTGTCCCCACAACGACTAAATTCACATCAATTAGTTAAAAGCATGATAATTGGAAAAAAAAGAAAAAAATACAAAATTATATTGGTTTTTATTAGAATCGAGATAAGTTGAGTATCTTAAAACAAGATGTTAAGGCAATGCGTTTGATATTGTCTTATGCCCATCATCATAAAGGGTGCACTCTTATCATTTTACAGGGCGGCGCATGAATTATACTACAAAATCAAAATTTAATACCTTTTTTTTGTGCGAGTAATCGGATTTTTTTTATTTGTATTTATTTTATTTTATATTTATCAAAATGAATGCTTGGAATACCGAAAAAAGGATTTGAATAGTGCAGCGGTCAAATGCTTTACAGTCCTTCATTTCCGTCCAAAGGTAATTCACACGGGAGTTTGGCGGCACTCCCCCGAGGAGAAGGACCATTATGACGTGGGTAAACATATTTGACGAATTTGGAAGCATCGCCGCAGGTCGTACCATTGAGATCCCTATCACGGCAGCATTGTCAATGCAGACAAATTCAAATGTTTCGACTCGAAACTTATCGGTGCAAATTGGAATTAGTAAACGGCCATTACAACGGATAATTCATGATGACTTAAACTCGTTTCCGTACAAAGTCCAAATTACAACCCAGTTAAATCCTCTGGATTTGTCTATTCGCCTGAAATTTTGCCAAAAATGGAGGTAGGAGCCTCCATTTAAAAATGTTGAAGGAGCTTTTTTAACAACAACAGCGCCGAAGACACGACCTTTGGCAATAGATCGGTACAATGACCCGGTGTGTCGCATGTGGCACAATTGGTGAAATTAGTCCAGTAGGGAAAAGCTTTCCTATACGAGAGCCGAATTCAGTTTTAAAATTTGCTGATATTGGAAGAAAAATCCCAACTCATATCATTTTTAGTGGATCGCCCTAATTGCGAAGTAGGTACTGAAAAATACGTAAATAATAACGATTTTAACTAGAAAAGGGCGCGAAGTCGGTATATAAAGAGCTTCTCTGACACGCTAACTGGTAACAGGTCGGTACAGCGAACCTGCGGATCGCAAGTGGCACAATTGGGGAAATTAGTCCAGTGGGGAAAAGCTTTCCTATACGAGAGCCGAATTCAGTTTTAAAATTTGCTGATATTGGAAGAAAAATCCCAACTCATATCATTTTCAATGGATCGCCTTAATTGCGACGTAGGCACTGAAAAATACGAAATAATAACGATTTTAACTAGAAAAGGGCGCCAAGTCGGTATATAAAGAGCTTTTCTGACACACTCACTGGTAACAGGTCGGTACAGCGACCCTGCGGATCGCAAGTGGCACAATTGGTGAAATCAATCCAGCAAGAAAAAGTTTTTTTTTTTTTTTTGTACAATTATACCATCTATGATGCAAGTTAATAAGTAGGTACCGCCGAGCCGTCGGTATGGTTATTGGAAATACTAAAAAAAAAATGTGAATTTTTAGTGGAAAATGGAAAAACTAAATATGAATGTTATTGTGTGAGAAGAATACATTTTTACCTGCGATTAGTCGGCCAATAGTCTTTGCAGTCCCCAAAGCGTCAAAATGGGGTCAAATTTATTTAGAACAGAAAAAAACCTGCTGTTACATGAACATTTTTCCATTACTGAATAATTAGAAAAAAGTCAATATATCGTGTACGGGGGAAAAAACTGAAGCGTCATTCTTTGTTGATGGCTATGCTTCAGGCATAGGTCTATCTATGCATGTGTTAACTTTTTTGCTTTGCAATTATAATGAAAATAAGGCAATTTGATTGTAGTTCTTAATCCAGTTCCAGTTTTTATATCAGCAATTATTTGTTCTATATTATTAAATTCAAGACATTCAAGTCATATACTTGTAAATGAAATTTCCATATTGGGCAAATAGGCAACCCACCAAAATCAGCATTCAGGTTTAAAATGTTTGCGAGGTACGGGTAATTTTAAGTCTACGGGTGACTTGATGAGATTCACTCTTTATTCGCTTAGACTGTCAAAATTTTGTAAAGTTCACAACTTTGTGAAAATCATATTTCTATCAAGTTTTGATCCAGGTAAATCTAAATTTTAATTAGTTCTTCATTATCTTTACCGTGTAGTGATTTCTGGGTTAGGTTAGGTTAGAATTTCTTAATTGTTTTTTTTTTTTTTTGTTTTTTTGATTTCTTGTTTGAATGGATTACTGATTTTTAGATAACTTAAAGCTTTGCTTAATAGGGAAACTTCAGATTCAATTTTATAAAAAACCTCAGGTTTTATCAAAAATAAGGCCGACCTAACGTGTACATGGTGCCAGTTGTTTGAAAAAAATTATTTGGGTGAAAGGTGGCAACCTTACAAAACATACGTTTTAAGTTTCAACTGAAATGTTGTTTCGATTTTTTATTTGAGCCATCAAAAGTAAACGAACTCGGTGAATTTGTAAACATGGAAAGATTTGGTCACCGTTATGTAATTCAACATTTGCATTTGAAAGATCTCAGTCCAACCAATATTAAAGCAGAGCCGGGATTCTGTTCTGGGAAAGTTACTCCTTCGTTTGCGACTGTAAAATATTGGGTAGCAGAGTTTAAACGAGGCCATACGATCTGCCAAGACCAACATCGTAGTGGTCGACCAATTGAGGTGTCGGCGCCAGATACGGTTAAGAAAAACTATAAAATGGCATTGGATGATCGTCGGCTGAAGGTGTGAGAACTAGCTGAAATGATAGATATTTCGACAAGTGTTAT
The DNA here is from genome assembly GCA_019455685.1 of Philornis downsi. Lineage (NCBI taxonomy): Eukaryota > Metazoa > Arthropoda > Insecta > Diptera > Muscidae > Philornis > Philornis downsi. The sequence continues at coordinate 303,928 of JAHXMU010000039.1, forward strand.
ACATCGTATATTGACCGAAGATTCGAAGATGAGAAAGCTGGGCGCAAGATGAGTGCCGCGCTTGCTTTCAATAGAGCAAAAACAGCCTCGTGAATGTCGTGATGTTTCAGCATGGATGAAATATGGATCCACCATTTTACACCTGAGAAAAAGAAACAATCAAAGCTGTGGACTGGAATCGTATCCAAATAATTATGCCAATTTATTGCAGTGTTTGCGTGATGAAAAATATGGAAAAAGGGTCACGTTTGGCGAAAAAGAAATTAATGAATTAAAGTTCGAGTTGCTTCATCACTCATCTAATTCGGAAGATTTAACTCCTTTGGACTATTTTTTACTTCCAAACTAGCAAAAATGGCTCGGTGGTAAGAGATTTTGCAACAATGAGATTGTGGATTTGAAGTTGATGGTTACTGTATGAACATGTTGTTTATACTTACCCTTTAATAAATACTTGTTATAAATACTATTTATAACTTATCTTTTTATTAAAACTTGTTAAAAAATGATTTTAAAATGAATTTTTCCATGAACATACCTAATATAAGATTAAATCAAATTGTGCTTTATACTACCGTTTTTGCCCCTTTTGGGGTAAACATATTGTGAATTGTTCCTAAGATAATTGTTCAGATAATGTTTAACGAAAGCCAAAAATTATAATTGTAACTATCATAAATTGTAAAAAACCAAAAGTTAGTTACTCTGCACAGCTCAGGCGGTAAGCATCACAGCTTCCCAAATATACTTGCACATATTGAACTGAAATTAACAATTTTAATTTCTTTTATTTCCCAACCTACAACCAATTAATTTCTCAAATCTCTTGAGAAATTATTTGATTAAAAGGCGCCATAACATTCATCAGCACCTCAAACTAAAGTACAGTCTACAACCTACTCTGGAAATTTCCAACCGGGTGCAGTGTCGATCATCACATCAAATTAATTGCGGCAAGAACAACAACAGTCCATTTGTCCAGTTGCAATCAATCAGCTGCGACTCAATCACTCAATTTTATTCAGTTACTTTAAGGGGGCTGATAGTTCTTGCTATAAACAGGGTATAGAAACTGCACAAAAGCTTCAAGTTTATACTCACTTTTAAATTTAATAAATTTGAAATTTGAAATATATAAATTAATTACAGAAACCATGAAATGTTATAAAAATATTATAAAAGTTAACGCTCTTATTCAAGAAATCTAAAAACTAATCTAATGTTCAAACTAATTATCGATAAGTATCCCAATGATTATTGTGAATCTTTGAAAGCAGAAGAAAATATAAAAAAGAGGAAAATCGAATATCGAAAATACAATATTGACAGCAAAGTTCCTGACTCAAAATCAGCCACTTTTGCAACATAACTCGCACGGTGAGCATCTCAATCTCTAGAAGTAAGTATGTTGAATTAATTCTAATCCACTTGGATTTTTTCTATCTCTTCCCCCTTTTATATATCGTGTATAAAATCTTAAATTGAATTGTATAATTTCCTTACCTCAAGAAATTATGCAATCATTTTAAACCCGCCGATTCTGTAGCCCAGAACTTACTGCCCGGCAGGCAAGAATTGGCCCTTAATTAAGATATGTGCTGATAGTGTGTTATAATTCAGTATATCCCGAAATATTAAAAATCCATAAAACTGTACCAATACCTAAGGAGAAAATATCTATCTCCGTTGATAAATTTCGTCCAATATCAATATTACCCATTATAGACAATGTTTTTGAACATAGTTTGCATACACAACTCTTTACATATTTCCAAGATAACAATTTGTTAAATGATTTTCAATATTGTTTTAGAGAAGGTTGTGGAACAGAGGAGGCAACAGTTAATGTGCAAAATTTCATAGGTAAGTCGTTGGATGACGGGTTTAGGGGTGTATTTGGAGTTTTTTATGATTTGTCAAAAGCGTTTGATCTAATTGATCATTATATCTTACTTTAAAAACTCAGATTTTATGGTGTGCGTGACAAAGAACTTTACCTCTTAAAGAGGCGGCTACTATTAGTACAAATTGTTAATAGTAAAAGTACTTTGAAAGCAGTAGAGTATGGAGTCCCCCAGGGAAGTGTATTGGGCCCCTTGTTATTTTCTCTGTATATAAATGACTTGAAAAATATTGACTTATCAGGTAAAATGTTTGTATACGCTGGTGATATTGCCATTTTTTATCCATATATAGGTAAATATGAAATTTCTGTGAAGCCTTACATAGAACGAGGAGCAAGTCTATTAATAGAGTATTTGCATATTAATAAACTTTTCCTTAATCCAAATAAAACGAAATTGATAAGATTTAGTCCACATTGTCAGTTAAACGACAACTTTAGTATATACGTAGATCGGGAAAAAATTCCAGAAGTTAATTCAGTTAAATATTTGGGATTATATTTTCAAAGTAATCTTTCTTGGACACTGCATATAGAGTATCTGAAGTCTACAGTATCACCTGCCATAGGTTTATTGTATAAATTTAGAAATAAATTTGATTAAAATACTAAGTTTCTAATATTTCAAGCTTTACTTCAAAGTCATTATAACTATTTAGCCATTATGTATGATTGTAAAAAGAGTTCTGAATTAAAATCACTCCAGCGGCAACAGAATAAAGCACTAAAAGCTGTAGCGAACTTGCCAATTTCATATTGTACGCTTTCTCTGTATAGAGATGTTTCTTCAACAGTTTTGCCAATATATGGTTGTTATAAATTAAAATTGCTAATATGTGTTTTCAAATGCTTGCATAGTATTGGCCATCACACGATAAATTTTTCCTGAAATCAGTATATTTTTATTATTTATTATATTATTATATTATTTTTAATACGAGAAATAATGACAATTTGAGAGTCGATCTGAAACAACAAAACGGCGTATAGAACATTCTGGTAGTAGTCAGTACAATATTTTACCACAACAGTTCAAATCACTAGAAACACTTTCATTATTTAAATCGTCAATGAAAGGGTATTTATTGCAAAATGTCGAAGAGCTTCTGATATGAATTTTGAGTTAATATTGAAGTACATGCCAAGAAATTAGTTTTGTCATAAACGTGTTTGTATTTTGTATTAAAACTATTGTTATTATACAAACAATTTTGATGTAATTATTTTGCCAATGCGGCGCTGAGGCGTAATTTGTAGGAATTTGTATGATATAATAAACTAGACAAAAGAAAAAAAAAATTAATTGACTCCAAACCGATCACAACAACACTGCCAGAGATTAAACCTGGATTAATCTCTTAATCAAGATCATTCCAGAAGCTGTTGAATACAGCTGGAAAAAGTGTATCGAACTAAAAGATTATGCTGAAAATGATAGAAAATCTCTCCCAACTTTTCGTGTCTTCTTTGTTAGGTCAGCTAGTTTTAAGACCGCTCTCGTAGAATGTATAAAATTAATTTTATTTCATAAATAAAATTAACTTTCGATAAAAATCAGTTATTGATATTCAAAAAATCTTTAAATCACATTGCTGGATATAGAGAAATTGATTGCATGATACTGATCGCCTGCCATTGTCTCTCATATAAATTAATTATTTTAATTGCATTTTGTTATTTATTTACATTAATTTGTCTGAGTTATTTTAGCATGAATACAGGTATTAGTTAGTGGTTTGAGAAATGCATTTCCGTGTTCAGTTGATTTCTTTTTTTCGCTAAAAATCTCATATTAAAAATCAACGTTTGTCGTGCAATTTATCAATTGGCAATATTTGGCACATTAACACCTGTGTATAATTGCCGAATTTATTATTACAGTCGAAAGCAATCAATTTCGTTTGACGCAAATTTCATTGAGATTTACTTTATAAATAAAATGAATTACAAGCTGAGAATATGTAAATCAAATAGAATAACAGTGTTGTCAAAAAAAAAAAAAAAAATCAAAAATATGTATATACGATGTATTGCAAATAAATTCTACATGAATTGTATACATTATCAATTGTTTCGAAATTTGCTGTTGTTACTCCCTTCCTCTTGTTTGGTTTATTTTGGTAGCAATAAATTCATTTTGTTATTTTAGTATAAAACATTTAATTTTGCACACAGTCCATAAATATATTCATTCCACGCAGTTAAACACCGATTCCTATATTTTATCAATATAAATAATATATGTTGCATGCGAGTCTCCTTTAAATCTCTTACCCTACAAAGAATATCACAGTTGCAAATGGGAATTATATACGAGTATATGTGTAAAGATCATACAAGGATGTATATACATGGTTACATAAACACATATTTATTTATATGTACATCTATGTGCCGAAACAAATGTCTGAAATTCGCTAAAGAGATTATGATGATGCTGATGGTGATGCTGATGTAGATGTTGATTGGGATGCTGACGATGACGGTATTTTGTGATGACGACTTCACTGATGATGATGATATGGTTTTGGTTAAAAAAAAAAAGTATGGAAAATATCACACATGAATGCTTTACAATTTAAGTTGATTTGTGTGAACTAAGCCGCATTAAACAAACATCAATCATTGCTTAGATGGCAACAGCAACAGCTTTGGCATTGTATTTTAATATGTTGTAGCCTCGTATGAGGTTCACCAGACGAACAATCCAGCCGGAATTTTGAAATATAGGGTGATTTTTTAAGATATAAGTTTTTCAGGTTGGCAGCACTGGTTGGTAATGGAGTCCAAACGTCATCTGTCAAAGTAAAAAGTGTACAGTATACTCTGCCATTTCATCATGGAACCACTAACAAACAGGCAATGACTGCAAATCATTGAAATTTATTATCAAAATTCGTGCTCTGTGACAAATGTGCATCGTTTGATACGGGCATTTTATGGTCGTCATAATCGACTTGCTGAATCAACAATTCGTGCTGTTATCTCCAAATTTCGCACCAAATTTACTCTGTTGGACATAAAACCATCGACTCGCATGCGTAGAGTGCGTACCGAAGAAACTATTGCAGCCGTAGCGACCCGTGCTAATGACGATCGTGAAATGTCACTTCGTCGCCGTTCTCAGCGATAGGGCATGTGTTACTAAACCACAAGGAATATTTTACACGTCGATTTGGGTTCGAAAGCCTATAAAATTCAACTCACGCAAGAATTGAACCCGAATGATCAACCACAACGTCTAATTTTTGTGAATGGGCCTAACAAAAGCTCAATGAAAATCCGCGGTTTTATCGAAAAATTGTGTTCAGCGATGAGGCTCATTTCTTGCTGAACGGATACGTACACAGGCAAAACTGTCGCATCTAGAGTGATGAACAGGCCATACATGCATTACCGATGCATCCCGAAAAAACGACAGTTTGGTGTGGTTTATGGGCTGGTGGAATCATCGGTTCATCGGTCCATTTCTTCAAAGACGACCGAGGATGAAACGTAACCGTCAACGGCGAACGATATCGAAACATGATACGCCATTTTTTTTTTTTTTTTGCACCAATTGGCTAAGTTGAACTTGGTTGACATGTGGTTCCATCAGGACGATGCGACATGCCACACTGCTCGTGAAACAATGGATATGTTGCGGGATGAATTTGGTGAGCAGCTTATCTCTCGATTTGGCCCCAAAGATCTTGCGATTTAACGCTTTTTGATTATATCTTGTGGGGTTATGTCAAGTCGTTAGCCTATGTGGACAAGCCGAACACTACTGAAGCGTTACAGAATAACATAACAAGCGCTATTCGTGGAATACAGGCCGAAATGCTCGAAAAAGTGACGAAAAATTTGAACCTTCGGAATGGACATTTTGGAACGGTGCCGCGGACAACATTCACATGAAATTATCTTGAAAAATTAAATGGCAAATACCAATTTATCGATTCCAATAAAAAATTTTAATATATGATGCAAATTAGAGTGCTTTATTCGATTCTTAAAAAAACTACCATTAAAAAAACACCCTATATTGGCGAAAATTGTCATTTACGAGAATTGACATTCTCTTGTTATCAAAAAACATACATATTAACATGCCCAGTCTTAAATGTAATCGTAGCGAAATAAATTGTAAGTATAAATACTAGCACAGCACTAACAGCTCAGAATCGTAAAAGTCAGGAATATTTTTTATTGAACCTGCTTCAAAACACCAAGGAGATTCTTGAAAACACCATAACTGCAAAGAAAAAGCAAAAATATAGACGAAATATGAATTGTGTTGTAAGAATAAATAACAGGAGCGCAAAATCCTAAAAGGAGAAGGGTCGTTTTTCACAATCGTCTTCAAAAAGCCATAGCTTAACAACCTCTCCAACCAAGCAACTTCTTGAAAACACCATGACTGCTAATCAATCCAGCAGCAATATTGTTAAAATGTGAACTGCGTTGTAAGAATAAATACCAGGAGCGCAGAATTGCGGAGGAGGTAAATTTTTTCATAAGCGTTTTTCAAAAATGTATAGCTTAACAATCGCTCCCAACAATAAGCTTTTTGAAAACGCCATAACTGCTAACCACTTCGCAGTATTGCTTAAATATGAACTGCGTTGTAAGAATAAATACCAGGAGCGCAGAATTGCGGAGGAGGT
>JAHXMU010000039.1:340479-410027 GCA_019455685.1 Philornis downsi
AATTGCGGAGGAGGTAAATTTTTTCATAAGCGTTTTTCAAAAATCGATAGCTTAACAATCGCTCCCAACAATAAGCTTTTTGGAAACGCCATAACTGCTAACCAAGCAGCAATATTGTTTAAGTATGAACTGCGTTGTAAGAATAAATACCAGGAGTGCAGAATCATGTTGAAAATTGTTTCAGTTTTATTTATGAGATGGGATAATCATCATTCCGTGTTGGACATCTTCCTGCGTGGGGAGAGATTTCCTGAGATAGCATAAAGAGGGGGACAGTTTCGATCTTGTTTCTGTTTATTCCGAAATATTCATTTTCTTGAAGATTTGTTTCTAAATAAAATCCCAAACTTTTATGTTGATTTCTGGTTTAAAGGAATTTCTGTTTGTTATTTACATATATTTAATTTACTAGCTGCCGGAATATGCTGTTTCTAAAGGGATGTGCACGATTGTATAGAAAGTACAGCCTTTTATGTAGCCAGTAAATAAAAAAATTATTTATCTTATTTGGATTGCTCGAATTTCTTTTTAATTTTTCTCAATTTGAAGACTAAATTCTCAATTTGGCATTTACTTACTGAATTTTGAATTAAACCAAATATTAAACGAAATTTAATTTTTATTTAAAAGTTTGGTATTCTAGACTAAATAGTTTCTCAAATATAACTGCAAATTTTAAATCTCATTGTGGAGTTAGCGATCCTTAATTCTATTGGTTTCTAGTGTAAAGTATAAAACAAATTAAATATTTGCCAAGAGGTGAAACCAGCTTTCTTGTTTTTCAGATTTATTTCATTGCGTTCAAAATAGTCTCCTCTGTACAAAATACATTTGTGGCAACGTTTTTCCAACTTTCGGGGCAAGTCGGAAAGATGCATTCCGGCATGGTCTTCAGAGCGGGCTACAATCCACAATGAATCTTTTGAATCGTTTCAAAAATGCGTGCCCAGAGTGCCCTTTTGACAAAAGGAAATATCCAGAAATCACAAGGTGCTACGTCAGGTGAATGCGCTGGCTATAAAGTGATATTAGTGGATTTTTTGTTGGAAAGCTCATGAAGAGCCAATGCAGCTGGTGATGGCACAAATAAGCTTCACACAAAAGATGCGTAACATACAAGTAGTATTCCTTATTGACAGCTTGACCAGGCGGAAGAATCTCATAATGGAAGAAAACTGTCAGCATAACTTTGATTTTTGAACGACTTTGTCCTGATATTTTCGTCCTTGCTTGGCATATGACGCGATTTTCACTCGACTGATTGGTTGTTTCCGAACCACTGGCATAGATCCAAGTTCCATCTTCCTTAATATCACATTTTGCAACATGTTGGTAGCCACAAATCATACCTTCACAAATGTTGAGTTTTTTTCAATCGAGATTTGGTGCGTCGGAGAAACAATATTTCTTTTGAAATTGAGTTAACTGATTCGTTTCAAATAACAACAACATCATCAAGGTCCTCAGTTATTAATGACGGTGTTTGAGAACCATACAAATTGGGTTGGTTGAACGTGACTTTTGTTGGTAGAAGTTGATTGTAGTTCTTTGCCTTGAACTCACCTACTCCAAAGCAACTGTTGAGTGTCAAATGCTGAGGCCACATCTCATCAGTACATATTTGATCTAGAAATAATGAAATTTAGAGTAAATTAGGATAATTCCCAAAAAAAATCATAATTTGTAATTAAATTAAATATATATGTGACACAATTTTATTTGTAATTTTTTTTTTTTTTAATAAATAAAAATTCATAATTTTGAACAACGTATGAAACTGTTTTTTCCTTAGTTTAAATATCCGCTGATGCCACCAACAAACTCTCACTATTTCTATGATAAATTTAATTTGAATCTGAAGTAATTGATACTGGTTTCCGCGTAGGATTAAGGATTCTACACTTCGAGTTATTATTAATCGATTAATCGATTTATTGTACGAAAAAGTGGAAAATTCGAAATTAATTTTTGTGTTGTGAAAAAGTCGAAAAGTAGACGTTTGTGTTCTACAAATCGAGTTTTATTTTCGACATTTAGATCCCCTTGTTTTGCTAGGTATAGTAAGAAAAGCTTTTCGTAAAATATAGAAGATTTAAAGCAGCGTTAACAAGAGAACTAGCATCAATATCTGTCTATACTTGTAAGGCGTCTGAACCTCGAGTAGACTATATGCAAGGGTTTCAGTAAAGTTTGATACTATCAATCTATCAATCAATCTGTCAATATTTTCAAAATCAGTTTGCAAAGATAAACATCGGTTTCGATTTCTTTAAATATTACTTTGCATTTAACTCACAAAATTAACGCACAATAATAAAGCAAAATTATATTCTATTGAAAATTACACAAACACTGATTTTTGCTAAATTGGCCGAATTGTGAGAGCGATACTAAAGAATGAAAGCCAATTATTATAACGCAATTTAATGGAGAACATTTTAAATTTCTAATTAGAAATTTCAGTGGCAAGTCAGTCAATTTACATGAAAAGGTCCTTAAAGAGCCTATTTTCACCCTCAAACCTAAATTAATCCAATATGATTGATATAAGGTACGCTTGGTTGAATTGAATGGATTTTTTATACAAAATTAAAAGAAAGATACGAATATAAGAATGTATGGGCTTAGGCAGTCATTTTTATGGCAGGTATTAGATTGGGTGTACTACTCAATTGGAAAGGCAGAATTTAGGCAACATCAATTTGGTGAATCAGTGTAGCCCAATTTCAATGTTACATTTTGTTACGTATACGAGGTGTGTTTAAAAAATAAGATTAATTTTCAAATTTCGTGGGCTACGTACATTCGACTTTCGATTATTATTTTTTTATGTTGGTGCACTCGTCTCGACAATATGTTGACGTTTTTATAAATATAACATGTTTATTTTGTTTGTGAGAGGCATAAGCAAGACAAGTGCTTTGTGTGTTATGTGATTCGGTTTTTGGTCAAAATTCAGCAATTTTGGAACGAACTTCGTTGCCACACGCTTCATGCCCAAAATTTCCGAAAAGATTGCATGACATGAGTCAATCGATATGCCGACATTCTCAGTAACTTCTCTAATTCTGATTCGACGACTCTCCATAACAATTTTCTTCACTTTCTCAGCGAGCGAGCGAGCGTTGTCATTCACATCTTCTCGACCTTCTGTGAAAAGCTTGTACCACTTGTAAACATTTTTTTTTTTGACTCAGAGTACTCTCACCGTATGCCACTGTTAACATTTCAAGTATTTTTGAGCACTTAATTCCATTTTTTATACAAAATTTGATGCAACTTCTTTGATCCATTTTTTTCGATAGCAGAAAATACCCGAACACGCAAAACACTTGTCTTATTTATGCCTCTCATGAACAAACTAAACATGCTCTACGGACAAAACCGTCAACATATCTTTGAGACGAGTGTACCAACATAAAAAAAAATAATAATCGAAAGTCGAATGTACGCAGTTCGCGAAATTTGAAAATTGAACTTATTTTTTAAACATACCTCGTAAGTCTGACCCTAGTGCGTTTACCTTTTTTTAATTTTGCAGAAGAGCGGTACAATACATCCGTATGTTTGAAAAGTCGCTCAGGAGTTTTTACCCACCGCTGGCAACTAAGTTCCTTTTGAATGATGGTTTTGTAATGCTGGAGTAATAGCTAACCTGTTGTGATGTCGATTTTCACCATAATTCTTAAATAATATTTGAATTTTTGCATTCTTGCACATACAAGATTTTTTATGGTCTAATTTTAATATTAATCTGTGTACTAAATATATTTGTACATTTTTTCATATTTAATAAAACATTAAGTTTAATTAAAAATACAGCATAAAAACACTTCTTGTAATAACGTTTTCGAAAAATTCACTATTAATCTTGACTAATGAAATGAAATTAGGAACAATTTCGATTTTGATTCAGTTTATGAAACCTTTTGTTTGCACGTATTTTATTTTCAATTCAAAAAAACAAACCATTTTTCAGGACCTACGAAAATTTCTGAGAGCCTGGTATCGTAAATGTAGAAAATAAATTATTTGAGGCATTTTTAGCTTTCGCAGTTTGGATCAGGTCTTTTTTTCCGCCAAGAAACGAAACCACATTGGCTTTCATTTATCATTCTGATTAAGCAAAGAGACTACACATATGGTCAAAATAGTAAGTACACCCTATATTTTTTTTTAAAGGCTCGAAGACAAAAATATATTTGAATTAAAAAAAAAAAACAAATACTAATTTCTAGAAATAAAATAAATATTAAAACAAAAATAAAAAACGAAAATTAAATTCAATATTTTTCAAAGAGTAAGAAGTTAATTAAAAAACATTGGACAAATATTTATAATAATAATAATAAGTACATTTAGTTAAAATAAGGAAAAAAGTTAAAAAAAATCAAGTTTTTTTCTGCTAAATTGGCTGAGTTTCGTTAAAAGCCGGTATATCCATCTTTATCCAATTCTGTGTTTCTCCTCTCCCCAAAGATTTTCGATTGGATTTAAGTCCGCAGATTGACTTGGCCAGTCAAGAAGGGCTACATTATTATCTTGGAACTAATCCTTTGCCAACTTAGAAGTGCGCTTCGGATTGTTATCCTGCTGGAATATCCATCTAAGAGGCATACTTTCCACAGCATACTTCAACATCGTATTTTCTAAGATATCTTTGCAGCGAAATCTGGTCATAGTGTCGGCAATTCGATGTACCAGACCACGACAAACAACTCCAGACCATAATATTGCCGCCTGCGTGCTTGACCGTCTTCTTTGTAAAGCGAACATGGAATTTCTTACCCTTAAGGCGTCAAACATTGCGGGCACAGTCGTTTCCAAATACATTAATTTTTGTTTCATCGCTCCACAAAATGTTTCGCCATTTTTTTCAACCAATTGGAATGACTTCTTGCAAACGCCAATCTAGACTTAAAATTTTTTTTTTCTAAGCAAAGGAACTTTTCTGGTTATCCGTGTGTTTCTTGTAGTCTACGGCGAACCGTTCGCGATGAAATTACATTTCCAATTTGTACTGAAATCGCTCTTGAAAACGGGTCCTTCCTTCGCAAGTGTTACAATACGGACATCTGTTGTTTTTTAAGTTTTTTGGGTCTTCCGCGAGTTTCGACGGGCTTTTTAGGCTTTAAAGCATTTTGTACAAAAAATAGCAACTGATTGATAGTTTCTGCTATAGAACGAAGACTTTGGCCACTTTCTCTTAGTCTTGAAACAGTTTTTCTCTCCTCCGGAGAACAATGACTGATTTTTTATCATATATTTTGTTATAAACAAAGATAAACTACAGTAAAGTAACTAACATTTCCAAAAAGACTACAGCAGACTGTGACAATATTAAAGAATTGACCAATGTATTTATTACTTTGACCAAGTACTGAAATCACACCCGAAAAAAACTAACTCACAATGAAAACAATGGGGAAACCCCAGTTTTGTTTTTACTTTCAAAGGCATTAGCATATTAAAGTTACTTAAATAAAAAAGAATTGCCATGTTTCCTTTCCGTTAAAGTAACTAAATAAGCAGTTCTACTTTCGACCATATATGAACAAAAAATTATATTTTCGTTTTAGGTTCTAGAATAAAAATGTGCTTCATTCTATTTCGATAGATAAACAAAATTAGTGTAAGTTTCCAATTACGTTGCAGGTAAAAAAATGTATGTTTAAGGATTATTTATGCTTCATTGGTAAATGACATTTGTCCAAAATGTTAAAACCGAGCAAAAAAAAAAAAAAAAAAAATGGAAGTCGAGAATAGTATTTTCATAGCTTTCACAAATGCTATATGGGCATATTTTCCTTGTCTCGAGAAGCTTTTTTTATTACACCAAAATAACCGATAAAATTAAGGCGTTATAATCGACAATCGTTGTAGAAATATTAAACATTTTTAGTATTTTTTGTAAGTCTGATGCAAAAACGTAAAGTTTTTTTAACATGTAATAACTGTTGTTCATTTATAACTCAACTTAATTAATTATGTGAATTCTGATAAAAAAAAATTCATAAAAAAATAATCCTAAACGAATTTTTATTGCTTTAGGGGATCTGATGAAGAGGCAGTGAAAAGGTGTCAAAAACAACTACGTCCCTCCATAATTTCATGTTAAATTCATCGAAGATTATGTTTATTTTCACTACTTCTACATCACAAATATCGAATCTTTTTCAGTTTCCTGATGCTACTTTTATTTTTATATAATCGACAGTCGTTGTAGAAATATTAAACATTTTCAGTAGTTTTTATGTCACTGACGAAAAACTTAAAGATTTTTAACATGTTTTTAAATTTATGTTCATTTGTAACATAAACTAATTAGTTATGTGAATTCTGATTAAAACAAAAATTCATAAAAAATTATCTAAACGAATTTTTATTGCCATAGGGGATCTGATGAAAAGGCAGTGAAAAAGTGTCAAAACAACTGCGTCCCTCCTATGATAATCCTAGATCACAAGTAGCGGATCTTTTTTAGTTTCCTGATGCTATTTTTTTATTGGGAAACGATTGAGAGGCTTTCACATACAGGGGTTTTAGCATGCGGCGACAACACGGAGGGCAGGATTTTTAAAGATAGTGCGATAATTTCAGAAATTGCAATTCAGTTTCTTTGAGTCAGTTCTAGCTTTGGATGCATCAACTAAAGACTAATATAAGCCTTTGTATGAATAAACTATTACTCACATTGTCTATGATGTTAAAAACTAGTTCCGGATCCGCTGATTATGGCCTTTTCCATATCAGCTGTAGTTTATGGAGCAACAAATGGTTTAGAAATGTAATTCCCATAATATAATATCGGATATCTGCACAACGCCTAATTTCAAAGACATCGTAATTATTTCACATCAGCTCCCAAAAGGCTCAAAATGAACATTCATTAATTTAGTGTTTATTTTATCATATCTAATGCAATAAATTAGAAATCTTCGAAACGAAGTGTAACTGAAATTTAAGTGGAATAGTACAGAGGACAATTGAGCCACCTTTGCAACAAAAACAGTTTTGACAATCACAGTGTAAGAGGTCTTTTCAAATCGAGGCACTTTATTGATAATACCCTAACTCTGTTATTGTTTTGTTGGTTAATTTTATGCAGGTTTGTGATTTTGAATCAAAATAGTGGGCATACGATACAATTTTAAATATACAACTATAGCGATAGTAAAGGGTATGCAGTTTTTACTTTTTAGTCCATTCCATTTGCATACTCAATGCCGAAGAAATATGACTTTAACTTAACACATAACATTACGAGGGAACAATATACGTGAAATTTCTCATACGGCATTGCATTGATAAATGAATTCCGTGTGCATGTCTCCCATCCATTTGTAAGCTATTGTATGTGTACGAGAATGTATTTGAATTTTGTTTAAAACATATCAAATTTTATATGTCAGATTTTTGTTTTGTTCGAAATAAATGCAAATGAATTTAAGCTATGAAAAATTCGGAAAAAAGTGTGTCTAAATGTTTTATGAATATGAATATTTAGAGGACAAGAACGTATGCACGTGTATGTGTGTGTTTAGTTATATTAACATTTATATTTCAAATACTAATTACAAATACCAATCGACAAAACAAGTAATTAAGCATAGGCGTTCTAAATTTGTGGTTATATTTGTCATACGCACACTCACACATAATATGTGATATAAATACATGCAAATGTATGTATATAAATTAATAATGCATGGCTCATTTAATCTTTGATTATTGACAAAATTGACGTTACAAATAATTTAAGTGAATATTATTGAAAACATAATAAGCGATCAGACGGCTGGTAGTTGTAAGTCAGATGCCTATAACATCGAATCGAAGGATGGAAAGCAAAATAAATTTAAGTGCAAAATGTTTGAATTATGATTTAATATTTCGCATAACCATATTCACAAATACAGTGGGGGAAACTCAACATATACCCTTCGATTATGACTCTTCTGAGAAATAACAAAGGCAATGACGAAAATATTAAATGAAATATTGAGTGCTTCAATAGATGTGTTTATTCACATAGAGAAAGTATATTTAAGAGACATAACAAAAATAATAAGAACAAAAGCGTAAAAAATTTATGAAAAAAGTCTACATACGAGGTGTGATAAAAAAAAAATGACGGTGATCGTTCTGGTTGCCCGAGCACGTCAATAACCGATGAAAACATTGAAGCAGTGAAGAAAATGATTTTGAATAATCGTCGAATCACTATTGGACAGGTTGCTGATGATGTTGGCATATCGTTCGGTTCACGCCAAGCAATTTTTACGGATGTTTTAGGCATGAAACGTGCGGCAGCGAAGATTGTTCCAAAATTGCTAAATTTGAGCAAAAATAACGTCGCGTAGACATCGCTCAGGAGCTGTTGAACGTCGTCAACGACGATCCAGATTTCCTCAAAATGGTCATAACTGGAGACGAATCATGGGTGTATGGCTATGGCATTGAAACCAAAGCCCAATCATCCCAATGAAAGCGTCCAGAAGAGCCAAGTCCGAAAATAGCACGCCAAGTTCGGTCAAATGTGAAGGTTTTGCTCATTGTTTTCTTCGATTGCAATGGCGTGGTGAATCATGAATTCTTGCCACACGGTCGCACGGTCAATAAGGAATACTACCTTAAGGTTAAGCGCCGTTTGCGCGAAGCAATTCGTCCGAAACGCACAGAATTGTGGAAAAACCAATCATGGATTTTGCACCATGATAACGCACCAGCTCACACATCGATGCTTGAGCGTGAATTTTTGGCCAAAACCAAAACCGCAAACATGCCTCAACCACCGTATTCACCGGACTTGGCCCCCGCTGACTTTTTCCTCTTCCCAAAACTGAAGACACCGATGAAAGGAAAGCGTTTTGCTACGATTAAGGAGATAAAAGAAAAATCGAAACAGGAGCTGTTGGCGATACCAAAAAGCGCGTTTTAGAAGTGTTTCGAGGATTAGAAGAAACGCTGGCATAAGTGTATTATATCTGAGGAGGACTACTTTAAAGGAAACAAAATAGAAATTGATGAATAAATAAATACTTTTTGAAAAAAATTGAAAATAGCGGTTACTTTTTGATCACACCTCGTACAGATACAAAAGGAACATTTTAATTAAAAATTGGTACAGAAACGCTCTAATTTTTAAATTTTATAATATTTAGCTAGTCCTCCTTGGGCATCTATAACAGCAGCTAAACGTTTTGGGCGTTTGTGATACTACTAAGTTTGTCGTGACCAAGCTTGAATTAGCGCTGTTTTAAGCGTTTCGCGGCTGCCATAATTTCGAATTTTTTTTAACATCGCACGTGTGTTCAATATGGTTTAGATCCGACGACTGAGGAGGTGAATTAAGTTGTTCTGGAGCATAATATAAAAACCAATCTCGTACGTCGTGCGCTGTATGTTTAGGATGGTTGCCCAGCTGACAATTCCATTGAAACTAATTTGTTCACAAAAGGCCTCAAATTTTGTTCTGATATTTGATTGCAGATATGACAGTCTGTGTTTTGCTCGATAAAAACTAAATTCCCTACTCCAGATGCCAGCATTGCTCCCCAAATCATTAAATTGCCGCCACCGCCACCACGTTTAGCGGTACATTTTATATGTTCTGCATCGAGTGCTGTGTTGAGTATTCTCCTTTGATCGCCAATCACTTCCGAGAATGTTAAATCTACTCTCATCAGTAAACATAACATGATTTAAATATTCAGTTGCCTTGTCGATATGCTCTACGGAAAATTCTAACCAAAGTTTACGGTTTTTAGCCGATTTTACAATGTGTTCCGCCAATTTCGGTGAAGTAATTTTTGGATCCCGGTTTACTTTCTTGAGAATGCAGCTAACATTTCATCTAGACAATATATTTGGTCTACTAGTTCGGGCCCTATTTTCAGTTGTACCATTATTATTATGATTTCTAACAATTGTTTGTACAGTTGAACGGCTTAAATTAATTATTTTTGCAATATCTCCATAAGATTTATTCACCTTTCGCAGTTTTATTATAGAATTTTTAACTGAAATCTATACTTTCTTACGATTTTGCATTTTTTTGTGACAATGCAGAATAAACAAGCTTTAAATATTTGTTGAACATTCAACACTTACGACGATAACCAATGCAACAGTTGCAGTGCAACAACGGTGATTTCCCTCTTTTTGGCTTTGTTTTATTATATGCTTATAGGAGTTACCACCTTTTCTCGCGCAAAATAGTTTTACTAATCTCTAGGAATATATTAGGTGCACAACTAAGTTATCGCTGCTTGCCAATAGATGGCGCTAGCTGTAAGTACTAGTCAATTTTGCCATAACCTAAACGTCATGTGCCAAGCGATACATATAAGTATGGCAAACATACCGTCTCAACAAAATAGTGATTTTCTTTTGACGTCATATTCTTTTGGTTGTGTGAATATGTATGATTTTGTGCCCAATAATTGTCACATGCGGGAAGTATTGACTTTATTCTTTCAATCGAAGAAAACGGCAGCTGAAGCTCATCGACAGTTTCAAAACGTTTACGGAGATGCTGCTTTAAGTGAAACAACGTGTCGAGATTGGTTTCGTCGCTTTAGAAGTGGAGATTTTGAAGTTGGCCATCGTTCGCGTGAAGGAAAACAAAAAACCTTCGAACACACTGAATTGACGGTATTAATTGATGGAGATCCGTGCCAAATGCAGGTACAGCTTGCTTCAGTATTAGGAGTTACTCGCTAAGCCATTTCCAAGAGATTACATGCGTTGGGAATGACTCAAAAGCAAGGAACTTGGGTTCCATTATGAGTTGAAGCCGAGGGACGTTGAGCGTCGTTTTTTCGCCTGCAAAAAACTGCTTCAACGACGAAAAAGGAAAAGATTTCTTCATGGTATTGTAGCGGGTGATGCAAAATGGTTTCATTACAACAATCCAAAGAAAAGAAAGTAATGGGAACTGTCCGGTCTTGCTTCTACGTCGTCGCCTCGGCCGAGTATTCACGCTGCGAACGTTATTTTCTGGGACCAGGTCGGCGTTATTTATTACGAGCTATTAAAGCCAGACGAAATCATCACTGGGGAACGGTATCAACTTCAATTAATGCGATTAAGCCGAGGTTTGCGCGAGGAATGCCCACAATACGTGGATAGGCATAAAAAGGTGATTCTTCAGCATGACAACGCTCGGCCTCATGTGAACAAGCTCATTAAAACCTATCTGGAAACGATGAAATAGGAAGTCTTACCCTATCCGCCACATTCTCCAGATATTGCGCCGCCCAATTATCACTTGTTCCGTTCGTTGGCAAACGGTCTGACTGACCAGCAGTTCCACTCATCAAGGAATGGCTAGATTCGTGGATAGCCCAAAAAAATGAACAGTTTTACCGTGATGGAATTCGAGCTTTGCCAGAAAGATGGCAAAAATTAGTAACTGGCTATGAGCAATACTTTCAATGTGTTATTTATAAACATGTTTTCATAATAAAATTGCATTTTTATAATAAAAAAAAAAAAAACAGTGAGAACTTAGTTGCGCACCTAATATATTGGATATTAGTACGAAATTGTGAAAGAGTTACGATATTGCCACATACTAAAGGGTGTCCAAACAAGAACGCAAAATTTAAATTTGGCGCCATTCGAAGTGTCACTGTTTGACATTTGAACAATTTTTATTGTTTGCTAGTAGAAGGTACGAGGTTAGTGAAAATGGAGCGCTACACGAATGAACAACGCATTCCCATTGTGAAATTGTTTTACCAAAATGGTGAAAGTTTTGCGGCTACAGTTCGCAAATTGCGATCAATTTGGGGTCACAATAATGCACCAAAAGAGTTAACTGTAAAGAGATTAATGGATAAATTTGCCAAAGCTGGGTCTGTTAGTGATGTAAAGACAACAACGCGCTTTCGACCAGGTCGATCGACCGAAAATGCCGCAGCTGTACGTGATGATGTCGCTCAAACTCCATCCACCTCAATTCGACACCGAGCTCAGCAAATTGAAGTCTCTAAATCCACTATGCATCGAATTTTGACGAAAAATTTGCATCTTCATGCATACAAAGTTCAACTGACTCAGGAACTGAAGCCAGCTGACCATGGATAGCGAAGGAAGTTCGTTAATTGGGTATTGTAGAGATAACATGAAAATGCTGATTTTGCCGACAAAATCGTCTTCAGTGACGAGGCCCATTTCCATCTTGATGGCTTCGTCAATAGGCAGAATTGTTGTATTTGGGGTGAGGAAAATCCTCGAGTGATTCACGAGAAGCAAATGCATCCTCAACGTATTACTGTGTAGTGTGGATTTTGGGCTGGAGGGAGGAATCATTGGACCTTTTTTTTATGAAAATGAGGCATGTCAAGCGCAAACAGTCAATGGTGTTCGGTATCGTGAAATGATAACCAGTTTTTGCGTGCCTAGAATTGAAGAAATGAATGTGGAGGGCATGTGATTTCAACAAGACGGCGCCACATGTCATACAGCCAGAGAAACAATTCAATTGCTGCATCAGTCATTTAAGTCTTGCGTTCTTGTTGGGACACTCTTTATAATGCAAAATTCCGAGCAATTTATGATTGACTGAAGTAAAACCTCAAGCAATGCGTTATTTCAAAGATGAAATTTTCTTAAGCCATATAGAGAAAAATTGTGGCGATCAGAGGGAAACCCAAAATAACATCACGTATACCTCAAAAGGACCTAAATGGTCCTGTTATACACTGCATAATCTACTCAGTGTAGACTAATATTGTTGCTACAATGGTGCATACAATTGTCAGAAACAAAACACACAATTTTCGTATAAATTTTTATGTTCAAAACTATTGTTTTCATTTATGTAGCTATTGTCATGCATTGTATGATATGCTCACTTTTTTGTTGATCTTCATTTTATATGTAATATTTACATTTAATTAAAATATTTTATACTGCTGCCACAAAAAATTAAACATACTATTTATTATAGCAAAAATAAAATACACATCTAAAAATGGAGACGATTAGGATGCTGTGTTACTTCATATATTTAACACAATGTATAGAATATTTTCTCTTAACGAAAGATTTGCATGGAAAATTGTTGATTGGCTTTAAATGAAAACCTCAATTAAATATTTATAAATTACCATTCGCAATCTCTCTCACCACTGCGCTGATGGTGGTTTTGTCATTGACTCAAGTTTTTTTTTCAATAAACTTTTTCACAACATTGACACCTTTTTTTCTGAAGCGTTCTGAGGCAGCAGCTTGTTATCAGTACAGGCTTCGCTGCCAACACCTACGCATTCAATGTTGTTGCCGCAAGCAGACTGTACTTGTGTACGTGTTGCAACATAAATTAACATGATGCCACATTTTTCTTCTTTTGGGTTATCGTAGATGTTGTTGGTGGTGCTGTAGTTGTTCTATTTTAATATGTGCACAAAATTTCACAGGTGAATTTATGCACCTTGTACAATTTATCATACTCGGGTGTGAGTGTCTGTGCTTGTGTGTGCTTAAGGTTCACTAATTTTGCGAGGATATGTTCAGTATATACATATACTCTTATATGAATATATATCGTGCTATATATGTATGCGAAAGTGTCAATGTGTCGGTGCTAGGTTGTTATTTTTTAGTCACTGGTGTTAAAAGGCAAAAGTAAAACACTTTTGCTCACTGACACACACAAGTGTTACTGGGTTCCTAGTTAAGCTGGTTAAGATGGATATGTTATGGGGGATTGGGGAAAAAGTGTAGGACAAAAAACCGTAACTACCTAGGAAATGTAACTAATTAGTTATATAGAGAACACTCAAATTGCAAGTGACATAAATTGTATGTAAACGAATTGAATCTCGTCATTGAGAAGGATTTTAAATTTGTGGGTATTACAAATTTAGGTCATTTTAGGTACGCTTTAACATAGACTATATTAAACTTTCTCTCTTTTAGAGCCGGCATCTAATGCTAAGGAGAAATTAGTGCCGAACACTTATGGCATATCTCGAAACTGATCAAAATATAACGAATTATGGATATGAAGCGAATAGGCAAAGAGAGAAGTCAATTTTGTGCATAAAAACGTACTTTTGTTACGAAATACTGGCTGCTACAGGGTGGCGCACCAATTGTACTACAATAAGAAATTCAAACAACTTTTTTCTAATCAACGTATTTTATGTATTTGCTTTTTTCTTTTTGCACAGAAAATGCAATTGTATTTCATATAGGGTGGCGCATAAGTAAAGCTAAGATTTGATCAGTGAATACACTTTTTGTTTAAATATTTTTTTTCGTCTCTTTACAGAATTAACTAAATAATACTTGGGAAATTTATGATGGAGAGGCTCAGCATAGAACAAAAAACCAAAGTTGTTCAATTTTACTCTGAAAGCCAGCATTCGATTATTCAGATCATATCGAAATTTCTTTCATGTTCGAAATGCTCCTAGCGCACCAACAAATTACCGATTGGTTCAGCGTTTTGGGCAGCAAGGGGCTGTCTGTGATCTTCTGCATGCTGGAAGACCTCGTGCAGTTCGAAATGAAGTGACCACTGCTCGAGTGCAAGCAAGTATTGAGGATAACTCCGAAACTTCTACCAGCCGACGTTCTCAGCAGTTAGAGATATCTAAGTGGACTTTGCAAAGAATTTTACATATGTTACTTTTACCCATATAAGATACAATTGGTTCACGAGTTAAAATCAAATGATGCACAAGAACCCATTCTATATAGTAGAGAAGATGTAACATATGTAAAATTCTTTGCAAAGACTGTCTAGACATCTCTAACTGCTGAGAATGTCGCCTTGTGGAAGTTTCGGGATTTTCCTCAGTACTTGCTTGCACTCGAGCAATGGTCACTTCATTTCGAAATGCACGAGATCTTCTAGCACGCAGAAGATCGCAGACAGCCCTTTGTTGCCCAAAACGCGGAACCAATCGGTAAATTATTGGAGCGCTAGGAGCATTTCGAACACAAAAGAAATTTCGATATGATCTGAATAATCGAATGCTGGCTTTCTGAGTAAAATTGAACAACTTTGGTTTTTTGTTCTATGCTGAGCCTCTCCATCATAAATTTCCCAAGTATTATTTAGTTAATTCTGTAAAGAGAAAGACTTAAACTGTAAAAAAAAGACTTAAACAAAAAATGTATTCACTGATCAAATCTTAGCGTTACTTATGAGCCACTCTATACTTGTATATACAATACAATATTATGTCACACCAAAGTGTTGCTCCAGACGTATGATTAATAAATATGGCAATGAATGAAATGTCCATCAAGTATACGTAACGAAGCATTGCAGGGGTCCACAGTTGACAAAAAAAAACCTTCACTTTTTGGCTTTTTGAAATATGTACTCGTTTAATTCCGTTTCGAACTATTATATACGAGTATGTAATAATGGACTGTATTTGCTCTTAGTGTGCGGAATTATAAGGCAAGGCTCGTAAACCAAAACTAACAGACAAATATTATTATAATGTTCATATTTGTAATTCAATTTTATTTCAGCTCAAGAATTCTTACTAGTTCCAAGGTTGTTCAAAAAAAGAGGTAGAAACATGTGAAGTGAGTTAGACATCAGTTTTGTTATTCAGCATACAACAGTAGTTGCTGGATTGGAAATTCTTTATGTAGTCCGATAAAAGCTTTATTTTGTCGCAAGAACATACATAAAGGGTTTCTATCAAACCGAGAATTCATAATAATGGGAATCTTATTTCCTCTAGGTCTATAAATATTTTATTTTCAAATTCATAATTCATTGTAATTAAACAGACTTAAACATAGCGGGCCACCTTGCAACATTGCAACGTGAAGTTGATTAATATTCACAATCTCCAGCTATTACCCATCCAAAGATAGTGCTTTCTACGATAGGCGTTGTTGAAGCGATTATGATCAAGCCTGCTTGTATTATCTTCTTTTTGTGGTCATTACCCAGTGTTGTGTACCTCCGTAGGGACCTACTGGATCACAGTGTTGTGTGACTACAGCAGGACCCTACGGTGATTTCCTATCAGGGTTTATGACGCGTATCACGCGCGGGCTCGCACACTTTACTCAGCTCTCGAAAGCACTTGTGGTAGTTTGCTTGGAAAAAAGAAATTCATGTACCTTCAGGGAAAAATAAAACACCGGGAAGAGTTTTTTTCTTCTTCTGGTGCACTGACTAGCCACTCCACCTGGTGTTTCACCTTTATTTATATAAAAACTTTAACCTACTTTAAACTCTATTTGGCTATGTCATGTGTGACCGAAACCCATAAAGCAATTCTTGTTCATGAAGCGAAAGCTCAATCGGCAAGAACTTAATGATCACATTGAGTTCTAAGTTAATGATCACATTAAGTTCTTGCATGCATTCACAGTTCAATCACCCAGACTTGCTCTCATTAACACTAAGCAAAAAAATCTAGGTCAATGAAAAAGTAAACTCACAATTCCACATTAATTAGCATAAATATAACTGGAACAATAACTAGCTCGTGTTGCACTTATTGCGAATTGCTGTGGGTCACCGAACACCAATGGTGTCATCAATATTTATTATTACATACAAGGAAACGATATACGATAAATGATAAATACGATATACTCGTACGATGTGAGTTAGAATTATAACTCACAACACCAGCATGATCTTTATGTTGGTGGTTTTAAAGAAATGAGGAAATCTGGTATGTGGTTGTAGATTTCTTTCAATCATTTTTCCTGCATAGTAGTTGGCAAGCGGGTATTGAATTATTCTCTAATCACACGTGTGATTTGAATTTTTGCAAAGTTGAAGTAGAATGGCCGCAAATTTATGGTGATAAATTCTGTCTCAATTCTGTCAGGTGCCAAATTGTCTCTTTTTGTAATTTTCAAAAGTAGACGACGCATCCGGCTGTTCAGTACACCAGAATTAATCATGAGTCTCGTTGCCTATAAGAGAGAACTCGAGCAAGTGTAGTGGCCTTAAAAACATGTCTTTTTGATTGTTCACCTAAGCGTTCTCGGACGAAATGCTTATTGTATTTGGTATCATGAGCTTTGTTACGTACTGATGAACTGGTCGCTTGACGTGCATAGCTTTTGTACGGTGTAACGTTGTTTCTTTGCCATTAAGTAGTTATGCAGGGCATGTTGTCAACATGCAACATCGTGTGATGGCTGTCATTGCAAAAATTGCATGTCTTGCGAGATCGGCACCACTCGCGAGTATGCGATGCATTTAGGCAATTTTAACAATAAGTACATATAAGTATATAAAGGGTGTCCTAACAGGAACGCAAGATTTGAATTGAATTGAATTGTTTCTCTGGCTGTATGACATGTGGCGCCTCCTTGTTGAAACCACATGCCCTCCACATTCATTTCTTCAATTCCAGGTTCGAAAAAACTGGTTATCATTTCACGATACCGAACACCAGGGACTGTTTGCGCTTGACACGCCTCATTTTCATGAAAAAAGGTCCAATGATTCCTCCAGCCCAAAATCCACACCACACAGTGACATGTTGAGGATGCATTTGCTTCTCGTGAATCACTCGAGGATTTTCCTCACCCCAAATGCGACAATTCTGCCTATTGACGAAGCCATCAAGATGGAAATGGACCTCGTCACTGAAGATGATTTTATTGGCAAAATCAGTGTTTTCATGTCGTCTCTCCAATACCCAATTAACGAACTACCTTCGCTGTCCATGGTCAGCTGGCTTCAGTTCCTGAGTCAATTGAACTTTGTATGCATGAAGATGCAAATCTTTCTTCAAAATTCGCTGCGTAGTGGGTTTGGAGACATCAATTTGCTGAGCTCGGTGTCGAATTGAGGTGAATGGATTTTGAGCGACATCATCACGTACAGCTGCGACATTTCCGGTCGATCGACGGTGGTGTCTTTACATCACTAACAGACCCAGTTTTGGCAAATTTATCCATTAATCTCATTAAGTTGACTCTTTTGGAGCATTATTGTGACCCCAAATTGATGGTTGAGGTAAAACAATTTCACAATGAGAATGCGTTGTTCATTCGTGTAGAGCTCCATTTTTACTAACCCCGTACCTTCTACTAGCAAACAATGACAATTGTTCACTTCGAATGGCGCCAAATTTAAATCTTGCGTTCTTGTTGCGACACCCTTTATAAGTATAAGTTATAAGTATTACAAATTGATTTTTCAATTTTTCAGACATATGAAATGCAGGCTTTGTCGACTTATGACAAGATCAACAAAATTTAATTCGTTTTTTACTTTGAAATATAGAAAAAGTGAAAATTTTCGAGGTTCTCATAATGAGAAGTATTTTAAAATTGTATATTTAATTAAACTTAATATTTCATTTAACAGAATAACTATAATAATGTAAATATCAAAATATGCAAGTGCAATGATATTTAAATTTAAAAGTTATTTAAATAATATTGTACAGAGGTGGTGATAGAGATGATTAATATAAAGGCAAGGAGAGTAGCGGGGAATCCTCTAATGAGTTGTATACCTCTCTCGTTATAGTTGTGGAACTAAAATGTTGGACTATATTGCGATCTATGGAATAGCGATGATCGTTAGGCGGACGAATTTCACAGATGGTTTCTACCAGAGAACCGAAAATTGGAACTTGTACTTTGAATCATAAAGGGTGATTTTTTAATTGTAGTTTTTTAAAATCCAATAAAACACTAAAATTTGCATGATATATTAAAATTTTTTATTAGAATCGATAAATTGGTCTTTCCCATTTAATTTTTAAAGATAATCTCATGTAAATGTTGTTCGTGGCTCCGTCTCAAAATGTCCATTCGGAAGGTCCCATTTTCCGACACTTTTTCGAGCATTTCGGCCTGTATTCCACAAACAACGCGTGTTATGCTATGCTGTAAGGTTTCAATAGTGTTCGGCTTGTCCACATAGACCAACGACTTGACATATTCCCACAAGAAATAATCAAGAGGCGTTAAATTGCAAGATCTTGGGAGCTAACTCACAGGGCCAAATCGAGAGATAAGCTGCTCACCAAATTCATCCCTCAACATATCCATTGTTTTACGAGCAGTGTGGGATGTTGCATCGTCCTGATAAAACCACATGTCAACCAAGTCCAACTAAGCCAATTGGGGCAAAAAAAAGATTTCTTGTGGTTGAGTAACACATTCGCAATCGCTAAGAACGGCAACGAATTGACATTCCACGACCGTCATTAACACTGGTCGCTACGGCTGCAATATTTTCTTCGGTACGCACTCTACGCATGCGAGTCGATGGTTTTATGTCCAACAAAGTAAACTTTGTGCGAAATTCGGAGATAACGGCGCGAATTGTTGATTCAGCAGATCGATTATGACGACCATTTGTCATGCACATTTGTCACAGAGCACGAATTTTGATAATAAATTTCAACGATTTGCAATCGTTGCTTGTTTGTTAGTTTTTCCACGATGAAATGGCAGAGTATACTGTACACTTTTCACTTTGACAGATGACGTTTGGGCGCCATTGCCAACCAGTGCTGCCAACATGAAAAATTTAAATTTTGAAAAATCAGCAATCAAATTGATCGTGAAGAAATTACAAGTGGCGATAAGTAAAAGACGAGAATTAGTGCCAATTCAAAGGAGGTTTACTTAGGCAACGAGTTATGTTTACCAGTTGAGATCTGATTCATAAGTGATTTTTTTCTCAGTACAGAACTTCCGACAACAGTTAATCTTTATATATATAATTCTACTGTACGGGCGTTGTCATTGAACTCCTCCTAAACGGCTGGACCTTTGCATAAATTTTTGTATATGCGTCTGGGTGGTGCCCGGGATGGTTTAGATTTACAATTCGGTTCAATTGGACAAAGGGGCGTGGTACCTCCCATACAAACAAAAAATTAAAAATCAATTATTTCTGCTCCTGCTTACTATATTTGAACAAAATTTGGTGCGTAGATTTGGTGTACACATCTTAAGTGCTACTGCAAATATGGGCTGGATTCGACAATGGGGCGTGGTACCTCCCATACAAACCATAAATTAAATATCCAATATTTCTGCTCCTGTTTACGGCATTTGAACAAAATTTGGTACATCGGTTTGGTGTACATATCTTAAGTGCTGCTGCAAATATGGGCGGGATTGGACAATGGGGAGTGGTACCTCCTATACAAACCACAATTTAAAAAGCAATTATTTCTGCTCCTGCTAAAATTTGAAGGCAAAGCAACGTTTGCCGGGTCGGCTAGTTTTATATGTTACAATTCAGAATTCAGTTAAATTTAGTACACATATTTTCATTCAATGGAGTTAAGTAATCACTTCGTGGGAAAAATGTTGAATTCATTTACAATGATATCTATACGAAAGTACATTTTAATGTACAAAAAGCAAGGTTAGTTTTAACATGAACTTAAGAATGGTAATGGTAGATTCAAATACATACAATCTTAAAATAATGGCTAAAGTATTGAAGTTTAGACAAATATAGTAAATGCCGGCATTACAATTAAAAAAAAAATACAAATTACCTTGCTTCGCATTAATGATACGTAGAAAAGCTTCTCACATTCAGTAAACTTACATGACTTCTATATGTAGACTCACTCAATGGGACCCTCAGTTTAACGACGAGAAGTATTCACAAGCCTTTTCGATTACTCGAAGTGTTCGTCAGACACATCGAGGTGACCTCCGTTCAAATAATAATATGTGGCTGTAAGCGGTTTTGAACCAGCGATCTTGCGAACGATAGTCGCGCCACGATCCATCAGACTTCACAACGTATTGGCTGTTATTCCAGCATGAGAAAGCAATTTTTCTGAAGGAACTGTTGCAGCAACGATGAATAAAGTCTGTTTAGGGTTTTCCTAACATAAAAACGTTTATCTTTTTTTTATAATTTATCAAACGATAAATGAGTTCGGGTCAGCTTTTTGTCAAAATGAGATGTAAAAGTGCAATTCTAAGAAATACAATTTCCTACTTACAGACTTTCCTAAAATACAGACTTCAATTTTTTTTCGTTTTTGGTTAAAGAACTAAACTTACTATCAAATTAATATCACACAGTAAGTAAGAATCTGAAAAATATTTTCATTTATTCAAAACATAATCATGGAATCGATGAACATTTTTATATCGCAATTATAGATTTGGCAAGAGTGTGGTAATTATAGAAAATTTTCAGTCGCCAAAGGCTTTATGTACCACCAATGGCCCCGTCTTGCAAATCTCATATCAGTCGATCTAATATGTTATATAAAAATGAAATATCTCTATTATTTACACACTCTTACTGTGTGGAAATTTGGAAGAAATAATCGTAAAGATAGACAAATATTTTATTCATCAGCAAGAAATTCATATGCAAATACACATTAATTATTGTTTTAATTAAGCTCCAATTAAAGACACACAAATAAATTACGCAACCACTTTTGGTGTTCGTCTATTACATTGAAATTGTACGATTGCCATGCGTGTACATAATGACTCAGTACAGCAGTTAATGCAAAGACAGCAGTTTCTTCTATAAAATATTCTATGTTGAGATAAATCTGCCAAAATATTATACAGACCACCTAAAGCCATACCGCTGTCTGCTATATCAGTACTTGCGATATTATCCGCTCTCACTGTGACATTGAGAATATGCAAAGGAAGTTATGGTTAATAAATAATAAAAGGAAAGCATATCATTGCCCCTAAACGTAGACAGATAGGCACGTTTGTATACATGTATTCAAAATTAATTCCAATACACACAGACACGATGCGATACGACCAACATCTACCCCACCTTCATATAGACATTATCATCATCGCCTTGAACTATATATATATATATCATATACGAGTATTTCTTATTAAACATTAGATCCTTAAAACAGCATAACGCCATAAATCACACGATGATACGACTCATCTTTGAGTGGTGTTATAGCACCCACACGTACCTACGAATATCTGTACCAAAGGGAATTCGTTTGCACATATGTGAGCATCTATCCTCCACATCCTTTTGCCAAATATGTGAAAACTTCCTTATTGGATTAAAAGTGAACTGGAGAGCAAACATTATATCTATGAGAGAAAAATAATGCTAATAAAATCTTGGCCAGAAAGGATAAAAGATGAACAAATCATAATCAATCATAGCTCACAGTCAGAGTTCTTTAGTTTACATACTATAAAACACTAATACATAAAAAGACTTCCTTTCACTCATTCACACACACGCAAGCAAAGACCAGCAGGACCAACGCATATGGTAGTATGGACTACAATGTAACTCACTGAATACCAAAGAATTTAAATCAGTTAAAGTGTTTGGGTGTGTGAATATGCTTGCGTGTTTGTGCATATATGTATGTAAGTAATCCTTGTTATGTTATACACGTATTAATATTCCTCTTGTTGTATGTTCGTTCATTTCTTTCTCTCTTTCTCTTTCTCCTTTTCTATAGGAATTGCTTCTATTTTGAAAAATTGATGAAGCTGAAATAATTGAAGCTATTCCCTGCTGGACAGAGGCAAAAACCAATGAAGCCAAATTAAATAGTTTAAGAGCATAAACACAACAGCAACAACAACAACAAACTAACAGCACATCAATAGAAATTATTTACAATATTTACGTATGCATTTGTTAATTTATAAAGTATTTAACAAATAGTTGTTGTTTTGATTATAAACTGGCAACAGTCGTGGGCAAAATTTTAGTAAAGGTTTTATTTTACAAACAGACAACAGACAGACAACAACAGAATCGTAGGCATTTAAATGGTATGAATGTTTTTGTTTATAGTGGGGTGAAAATGTTTTATTATACTTATTTTTGACCAATATATCCGGTCAATGACGACAAATTAACTGATGAGGTTTGAAATAAGCTTAACTTCATGTGAGTTTTAATTTCCACTAAATAACGAACGCGACAGAAGAGAACCTTAATAGCAGAGTTAAAAGCATAACTGAAGGTTTCTTTGTTTTACGGGAGATGAAGCAATTTATTTATTAATCACATGATTTATATTGATATTTTTTTCGAAATATAATGCAC
Organism: Philornis downsi; assembly: GCA_019455685.1. Lineage (NCBI taxonomy): Eukaryota > Metazoa > Arthropoda > Insecta > Diptera > Muscidae > Philornis > Philornis downsi. The sequence goes on from JAHXMU010000039.1 coordinate 363,500, forward strand.
GCTTTCTTTTCTAGGATGCATAACTAAAAGCGAAGCCGTAAAGAAGCGAGCTAGAAATATTATTATAAAATAATTTAGATTAAGTACCTGATGAATTTGTAATGAATATACCGATATGAAAAATAAAAGAGAAAAACTACTTTTTGTACAATTTCATTTTTACTCTTATTATTTCCATCTGTCCTTTCATATGCTAACTTCTTATCATTCCACATTCCACTCTGTCTGCAGCTAATTTACTAAAGAAACAAATTATTGATTTTGTTGATGAAAAGTTTGTTTTTATGTCTCTAATGCAATGCAGGACAGTTTCTCTCATGAGCTTACATGCATTCTGATCTTAGGCCAGTTTGAGAAACTTTTAACAGACTTGTCGACTATTTGACTACTCGATGTGATCGTTGGTATATAAAGTTGGTCCATATTTCGAGGACGAAAAGTGTTTGTATTCCAGAGCGTTGTGTTTTAACTTTTCCATTCTGTTGTAAAAAGTGGTACAAGCCTATTCAGGAGCCAATATATATTAGTAAGCTCCCGTTGTTTGCCGATAGATGGCGCCAGCTATAAGTGCTAATCAATTCTGGCATAACCTAATTGTCATGAGCCAAGCTTAGGCATATGGTAAATATATTAATAAATATACATAAACCATATGCATCAGCTCACATTATGCGACCATCTGTCAGTATAGCCTATACTAAATTCACCCTATTTTAGCGATTTAAGAGAACTGATACCATTTTGGGGACAGCTGATAGGAGACATATAACGATTCATTATTGTGTTGTATACATCGTTTTCATTCATTTCGTTTCAGTATTTTCATTTGCCGACATTTTGGATATTTTTTACATCATCTGGTGCGTAGTATGCCCAAACACTTGGGAGATCCGAAAAGGTGTTTGGAAAGCTATTTAATTTTGAGATATAGACACATTTGCAATTCAACGTTTTTCCTATGGTGATTTTGTGAATATTTTTACACGCAAAAAAAGGTTACCATTTTCTTTAAATTGGCTTTTTTCATTATCGAATAGTCCGTTTTGTAAGCATTTTTGTATTTTGGCAATCTGCTACATACCTACAACTTAATACACACTATTCTTCTCTAATGCTTTATTTTCACAAATGGATAATCTATTTTCAAAACATGAAATCCGTTTCGCAGATATAAACATAATTATACTTCAGCATCTTTCCTTTACTTTCCTTTGGTTACCGCTTTCTCAGAGCTCCTTAAGAAGCTGAAATTGTGATCATTTTCATAATTAAATGCTTCCGCTTCTTAAATATGACATTTTTTTATGTTAGCAATTTTGTATTTATCGGCTTTTTCCATATTTTTTTACGCCATTTGAGGGCTTTCACTTCTTCCAAATCCTTTAAAAATGCGCAAAAGTTGTTTATTTTTAAAATTTGGTACCCGATTTTCAAGATATGGATGCATTTATACAGCGTGCAGTACCAATTGTGCTACAATAAGTAATTCAAATAATTTTTTTTAATCAAAATACGAGTATTTCATTTACTTCTTTTTTATCGTATAGAAAATTCAATTTTATTTTATATAATTAATGAGTTTTAAAGATGATAGGCCGCAAATGACCTCCGTGCTCATTCACTCATTGCGGCCTGAAGGGCTAAAGTCATGATCGCCTAATTTATTGTTTTGATGGACTGCCTCAATTCAGTTAAATTCCTTGGTTTCATTTTGTAAGAGGTATACAAAATAAACCAAGGAATTTAACTTGATATAACCCCATTAAAGAAAAGTCTGGCGCGGTTAGATCGGTAGACATGGGCGGTCAGCGGAAAGCAGAGTTTCTGAATATTAATTTGTTTACAAATTCCCGTTGGCTATGTGTGCAGTTGCACCATCTTGCAGGAATCAAATGCTGTTGAAATGAACACGTCCTCAGCGCAGTTCTGGGTAAAAAACTTCTTGCAACGTCTTTAAATAACAGAATCCATTGACATTGACATTGTGATTGTAGAACGATTCCTGCGACACCCTGTATTTCACCGATTATTTCAATTTGTCTATTTGTTGTTTCTACATTAAGGACTATTAGTAAAAACCACATACGAGTATTTGGAGCTAAAATTCGGTTATTTTTCCGATTAAACGCTTTTTTGCTGGAAAAAAACATATTTGGGTTTCAGTGATTGTTTTCATTTAGCGGCTTTTACGCCATAAAATAAATGTTAATTTTCCGAAACCTCTTAGATCTCGAGACGTTGGCTAGTTCGGACTTTTTTTGGGTTTAGCGATTTGAATCGATTATTTGCTATATTGAAGACGATTAGTAAAAGACCCTCATTTGGAGTCAAAATTTAGATATTTAATGATTCTCTATATTTGTATTTTAGAGGCTCTTTTAATAGTCGGATTATGGATTCCATTGGATAAATCTAAAAACAGAGTGCATGTAAGCTCACTGAATGTTTGAAGCTCTTGCATATCCCATTCATTACATGGAAAGGGATTCCGTCCCGCTTCCCTCAAAAATGTGGTTATGTTCTCTTTTGGAGTTCGGTTTTGGATTACAGAAAATATTGCTGTTTAGTGAGTTTTTGTTGAAATAATTTTACCAAATCGATGAATGAATTACTTTAATAAGAAAAAGATATAAAAAGATCAACAAAAACACTGGCTATTTCAAATGCAATTAAATTCCAGAGCGTTGTGATTTAACTTTTCTATTCTGTTGTTATGTTGTAAAGTAGTGCCAGAATATATTAATAAATTACCGTTGTTTGCCGATAGATGGCGCCAGCTGCAAGTGCCGGTCGATTCTGTCGTAACCTAAACGTCATGAGCCAATCTCAGGTATATGGTAAATATACCGCCTCGATACAATAGTGATTTCCTTTTGACGTTATATTCTTTTGGTTGTGTGGATGTATATGATTTTGTGCCAAATAAACGTCACATGCGGGAAGTATTGATCTTCTTCTTTTAATCGAAGGACACAGCGGCTGAAGTTCATTGAAAGCTTCACAAGGTTTACGGAGATGCTGCTTTGAGTTAAACAACGTGCCGTGATTGGTTCCGTCGCTTTAAAGATGGTGATTTTAATGTTGATCGTTCGGAAGACGAAAACCCTTTGAAGACACTTAATTGTCCGATTATCATTTGTTCTGTTCGATGGCGATGGATGTTCGATGACGACATTAAGGATTGGCTAGATTCGTTGATATCCTCAGAAGATAAACAGTAACAGAGTTCGAGCTTTTCCAAAAGATGGGAAAAAGTAGTAGCTAGCGATGGGTAAACTTTCAATAAACCATTTGTAAACATGTTTACAAATGTAACAATAAAGCTGAATTTTTATATAACAAAAAAAAAAATACAGCGGGAAATTGGTTGGGCACCTAATAGCTTCTGATAACCACGTAGAAAAATTATACATATAATTAAATTGTTTGTCTTCTAATTTCTAAATTAATTTAATTTGCTCTTCCTTTTGAATCGACCACAATATTAATTGAAAAATAACTCAAAGGACAAAGGTAGAGATTTTCGCTATTTAACACCTGTAGCCGCGAGGAAAAACGACTTAAGTGTAGATAAGACAAACCCCAGTTTGTTTATTATATTGTTGACCTCATTCAGATGAGTGCTTAAATTCAGCCCCTATTGCTATAATATATTCGGTATAGTTTACAAATTATAGTAAATTTTCAAAACAGCGATTTTTGAAGAAATAAAGGGTGTCTGAACAAGAACGCAAGACTTAAATGACTGATGCAACAATTGAATTGTTTCTCTGGCTGTATGACATGTGGCGCCGTCTTGTTGAAACCACATGCCCTCCACATTCATTTCTTCAATTTTGGGCACGAAAAAACTAGTTATCATTTCACGATACCGAACACCATTGACTGTTTGCGCTTGACATGCCTCATTTTGAAAAAAAAGGGTCCAATGATTCCTTCAGCCTAAAATCCACACCACACAGTGACACGTTGTGAATCCTCGTGAATCACTCGAGGATTTCCCTCACCCCAAATGCGACAATTCTGCCTATTGACGAAGCCATCAAGATGGAAATGGGCCTCGCCACTGAAGATAATCTTATCGTCAAAATCAGCATTTTCATGTTGTCTCTTCAATACCCAATTAACGAACTCCCTTCGCTGTCCATGGTCAGCTGGCTTCAGTTCCTGAGTCAATTGAACTTTGTATGCATGAAGATGCAAATCTTTCGTCAAAATTCGCTGCATAGTGGATTTGGAGACACCAATTTGCTGAGCTCGGTATCCAATTGAGGTGGATGGAGTTTGAGCGACATCATCACGTACAGCTGCGACATTTCCGGTCGATCGATCTGGTCGAAGGCGCGTTGTTGTCTTTACATCACTAACAGACCCAGCTTTGGCAAATTTATCCATTATTCTCTTTGCAGTTGACTCTTTTGGAGCATTTTGTGACCCCAAATTGATCACAGTTTGCGAACTGTAGCCGCAAAACTTTCACCATTTTGGTAAAACAATTTCACAATGAGAATGCGTTGTTCATTCGTGTAGCGCTCCATTTTTACTAACCTCGTACCTTCTACTAGCAAACAATAAGAATTGTTCAAATGTTAAACAATGACACTTCGAATGGCGCCAAATTTAAATCTTGCGTTCTTGTTGGGACACCCTTTATATGATATCTGTAAATGATGATATATGAAAGAATATATTTTTTCTGTCATTGGCAATTGCGTGTTGGATTAAAATGATGTTCTGTACATCCTATACGAAATCTAAAGCATAACCAGACCAAATTTTAACATAAGGAAATAACCTTCTTAGGTGGCGACTGGAATAGACATCTGTGTGTATTACACGCCGCCCGTGGAAAATAATTCCAAGCGCTTCGACCTTCTGCACCTCTCCTTTTTCGTCACACCAAGTGTCGATAGTATTTCATAAGCCTGGTCCTTACAACGGAGTTTTGGTCGCCCTCTTCTGCGCCGTCCATCGAGTTGGTTGTCGAAGACTTTCCGTGCCGGAGCATTTGGGCCCATCCGCATAACATGATCCAGCCAACATGGGGATATATAACCACAGTGATAATATTTATAAGGCAACTCACCTGAATTCTAATTTTTGTATTGGTTTCAATTGCGAAATATCATATGGTATGCTCTTAGTGGTAATATTTACTATTCTCCCGAAACTTTACTATCAAACACAGCTGTTTTTAAATCTGTTTTTGTTAAATGAAAGGAAATTCTTATACCATTTACATTCATTCATATTTGTGAACATATACACCTACATATACGAGTATACATATATGTATGTACTACGTAGTGTTTAGTTGAATTTGCTATTGTTGCCATAGTATTTGTTGTTGGCGCTTTTGTTTTTATGGTTTATTTGTACAAAGGACTCTGTGGTTTTGATATTGTTGTTGTTGTTATTGTTGTTGATGTAGTTGGCGGCAGTGCAATTGCTGCCGTTGCTGTTGTTGCTATTGCTTTTGTTGTTTTATTTGTATTTCACAAATACAAATTGGTTTTTCTAGTTGTCAGCTGTAGAAGTACATTTATCACTTTGGGGCTATTTTGTTATCGTTCTTGCAACAAAATGTTGAATGTTGAAAAATCTACTACAACGGTTTTTCTTTGTGTCCCCCCCTTCCCCCCTGAATTGGAGCTGTTGCTATTGCTGTCGTTGCTTTTGTTGCTATTGTTATGTTGTTACTTTTGTTTTGCCGTTGTTGTATAATTTTTTTGTTTTTTTTTGGTTTTTGTTTTTTTGAATTTTGTCTGTTGCACAATAAATTCACAGCCATACAAACTCATACATACGTACACTCACTTACATTCACATCGACACTGACATACGCTTGCTCTATGAATTTGTGAAAAAGATTCCAGTGGCAACAAAGATGTTTCCTAAATAAAAACGATTACCACAATAAAACAAAAACGAAAAACTTAATATTTTGTTTTGTGGTTTTTACAAAATTTATTTCATTGTAAATGGACTTCATGTCTAAGTCTCTTTGTGAGTTTTGTGTTCATTATATTGTTGTTGCTGTCGTTGCTGGTGATATTGTTCTCAATGTTGTTGTTGTTGTTGTTCAAGCAAATGCAAATAGAAATTGAATTAAATTTAAGGATTTCCCAAAAAGAAGCACAAATTCTGCTCATATTTATTTTGTGGTCATTATCTAATGATAAGACAAAAAGTTGGCCAGATGCTGTTGGTCCTTCAATAATAAATATCTAAAAAGTCGATTTGCTATGGTTTCCTTTTTTCTATTTAAACTATCACATTATCATAGAGCCGGGGAAAGTGAGAGGAGGATATGATAAGCTGTTCGTTCCACTTGAATGGTTGATGGACGACAAAGAGTTTATTTATCATATGAAACATTTAAATTGTTTCAACAAAATTTAAATAGTTTTAGCAAAATGAACGACCAGTACTAAGCAGCTGTTGTATGTTGGGTCATATTCCAAGTTTCATTAATTGTACTAATTATGCTAAGCGCAGCGAGTGTAGCTTTTATTCTATCCAAAGTATTGTACATATACAATAACTTGAAACCCTTAACATTTATAGATACTTGCATTTTCATCATTTAGTATAGTTTTTGGGTTAAAATCACAATATGTAGATGATAAATGGGTGCTGCAACAGCAAGCTAAATAGGGTAAGGATAGGGATGCCGCAAATCTTGAATGGATTCCAAAGCATTTTCCTCAGTGAGGAGCGGTGCACTAAATTTTTAAATGATCCTTAGGATTACAAAAATTTCAGAAATATTTATTATAGCAAATAATGTCCGCTATATTTTTGCCAATATGTAGGGGATGCAGCAAATGATGAAAGGATTCTAAAGCATTTTCTTCAGTGGATTACAAAAATTTCAGAAATATTTAGAAAATTTTTTTTGATCTTTGTATATACAGGGTGGCGCAATAGAACGTGCATATTGCATCATCTTTTGTTGCGGGGTAGAAAAGGCGCGGGCGGGGGGCGCCTACATGGTTGGGTTGGCGTACTCATGGAGTTTTAGTCGCTATGAATCACTTCGACGGGAAGCGTCGCGCACTTTGCGTGCGCGCATTTTACGAGAACTCTCGTTCATATATTGCTACTAGGCGACTATATTGTGCTGAATATGGACTACGGCGAATTAGTGAAGCTCCGAGTGCTAATTTAATTAAAATATGGGTAAAGCGTTTTGAAGAGACCGGTTCAACATTTAAACCACAAGCAAATGGTCGCCCAAGAACATCTAGGACCGAAGACAATGTTGAGAGAGTTATGGAGTCAGTACGAGAAAATCCACAAATGTCGACTCGCAAGAGATCGTCTGTCTTACAATTATCGCGACGAAGTTTGCAACGAATTTTAACATTGGATCTTAAACTGAATCCATATAAGCTGCAATTAACACAAGAATTGAAAGAGTCTGACTTCATAGCAAGGCTCGCATTTGTTAATGAAATGCTTAATCGATTTTCCAATTTTGACAATATCCTTTTCTCTGACGAGACTCATTTCCTTATGAATATGTTCGTTAACCGCCAAAATTGTCGTTACTGGAACAGTGAAAATCCCAAAATCAAACACCAAAAACCATTGCATAGTCCTAAAGTGACAGTATGGGCAGCAATCTCTGGCAGAAGAATAATTGGTCCTTTTTTGCTTCGAAAATGCGCGGGGCCAAAACGTCACGGTCAATACGGAACGCTATGTTGAGATGTTGGACGGATTTTTGGCTCCAGAAATTGAAAGTTCAAGAATACTGAATTCAAGAACTTGGTTCCAACAAGATGGAGCTACCTGTCACACATCAAATGACTCCATGGCGGTGGTGAAGCAGATGTTCCCTGGCAGACTGTTTTCGGAAAGAGGTGATATCCCATGGCCCCCACGTAGTCCAAACTTGACGCCTCTTGACTTTTTTTTGTGGGGATACCTCAAACACAAAGTCTACAGTAATAATCCAAGAAACATCGTTCAGCTCAAGGAGAATATCCGTGGTGAAATGGCAGCCATTACACCAGTATTACTGAAGAAAGTTTTCAATAATTTTCGTTTGCGGTTAGGCAACGGCAAAAATAGCAAGAAACGGAATTCCAATCTTTAAATAGTTTTATCTGAACGAGTTTGCTTGGAGCACTACTTGGGTGAATGCGTTTTCTTAAAGCGCATTTCATTGACAGCCAAAAAGTTTTTGATTATTGAAAATTTCAAATTGAAAATTTAACCGAACTCATGACAAGATATCTCAAGTTTGTCGGCGTTAATCAATGATGTGCAATCTGCTTAAACGCGATAAATTTAAAAATCAGTATGCGCATATGCATCAAACGCAGCTGCATTTCGGGGTAAACATTTTTGTTCTAAGAAAAAAATTTCATGAGCCGATGTTTAAACAGCCGCTGATTATTACAGCCTCCATCCATTGCCGTCGATCAAAAAGATTTGCTCGGCAGACGCTAACAATTTTATATATACTTTTAGCTCCGGTTCAAAGTACGATATACAGGGTGGGCCATAAGGGTGTTGGCGGTTTAAATATTCAATAATAAGAAAAAACTACGAAACATAAAAAAAATATATTTGTGTTTTTACAAAGTAGAAGCATGGGAATTTTTAAGACTTAAAAATAATGGTGTCCAAATGGCTTCCTTCGGCTGTTTGACACTCTTGGAACCGAAGTCGCAAATTTTGGAAAACTCGTTGAAAAGTTGTTCTCGGTATTTTGTTACTTTCCTGAACAATGTTCCTCTTCAACTGCTCTAAATTGGTAGGATTATTCTCGTAGACTACCGATTTGAGGTAGCCCCATAGAAAATAATCGCATGGAGAGAGATCGGGGCTACGTGGGGGCCATTCAATATCCCCCCTTTTCGAAATGAGTTTTCCAAGAAAAACATTTTTCAGCAGCTCTATGGATACCCTAGCCGTATGACATGTGGCCCCATCCTGTTGAAACCACATTCTCGAGGCATTGCCTTGAAGTTCTTGCAAAGCTGGCACCAAAAAGTCTGCTAGCATGTTGCAATAATTGTTCGCTCTAACCGTCATCGCATGCCCTCTTTCGTCCTCAAAAAAGTATGGTCCAATAATACCGGTTGACGTTATCCAAGCCCACACGACAAGCTTAGGGCTGTGAAGTGGACGTTCATGCAAGCGTCGGGGATTAGTCTCGGACCAGAACCGACAATTTTGCTTGTTCACATGGCCATTAAGGTGAAAATTGGGCTCATCACTAAAAATCACGTTGTTGAAATTGTTGAACCGCTCTAGCATCAAATTAACAAAGTTAGGTCGGTTATTGGCATCATCTTGTTTTAATTCTTGGACTATCTGAATCTTATAAGCCTTCAAATGCAAATCACGTTTCAAAATTCGTCGTAAAGTTGTTCTTTTAACATCCAAAGAGTGACTTCTCTTACGTGTTGACTGCTGCGGATTTCGCTGAACTGAAACACGAACACGCTCCACAATGTCGGCTGATCTTGCAGAAACTGGGCGACCACGAACCGTAATTGGTACTGTTGAGCCGGTTGTTTCGAACATACTGATCCATTTTCGTATCACATTGGCGCTTGGAACTTCACTTAAATCGTGTAAACCGTGTTCATGCCGATACAAACGTCGTGCAGTAATCACTGATTTATTGTTTTCGTAATACGCTCGGACACAAAATGCACGATGCACTCCCGTGTACGGCTCCATGGCGACTAAATTTTCAGGAAGCGGAGCAGCGAACAACATATTCCCCCGCCACCCCGCGCCACGCGCTGCCGAGAAATTGAAGAATTAAATCGCCAACACTCATATGGCCCACTCTGTACTTGTTTAGGATTTTACCTGGACTGGAAGTCGTCTGCTGCTTGCGATATTCTGGAATATACCCGCATCTGGTTATTTAATAATAAGTCAGAGAGTTCAGAAAGAAAGAAAGAGCCCAACCTGCTTTGAACCTGTTATACATGTTCAACCAAAGACCACAGACCACAGCATGATACGAGACATCTTAACTTTTCGTAAATGAAGGCGATTTGAAATAAGCCTGCTTAACTTTAGACTTGTAACCATTTTGTGATTAATTTGAAATCATTACCTAATATAAGCGTATCTTTTGTAAAAATAAAATTGATTTAAATTTAAAAAGTATATTAATGACATTTTAAATTGAAATTTATCTAATGTCAAAACAAATTATTATAAAAATTATAACATATTTTAATTAATTTATGATTTTACTGTTTACTATTTAAATTTTCGTATTTAAGACCCATTCAAAGTTTAACAGAAACACTTTCATTTCCTTTATGATTTTGCACAAATTGCATATAAATAAGCCAAATCCTCAATTCTAAACGTTTCGATGCAAATTCCTATCAATGTACGATTTCAGATATCAATACACAATCCATATCTAAACTGTTTTTTCCTGTTACTTTTTTTATTTCGAAATGTATTTCATGGATTATGTTGCATTCCGATTTCCAATTGATCAGTTTTTACTAAATAAAAAAATCATCATAAAAAGCCCAATTCATGTTTATTTGGCCATCTATGAAATATTTAAACGTGAACAAAGTAAGTGAATTGGAAATGTCCATGTCCATATGTGTGTGTGTGTGTGTGTGTGTGTGTGTGTGTGTGTGAGTATGTACGTGATGGCACATATTTTTTAGAAAAACTAATAAATAAATGTATGTGTGTATGTATGTATGAGTCTGTGAATATATCGATGTACAAAAAAAAAAAAAAATTGAATATGACTTTTGTAAAGTTCCAAAAAGGATACCTGCAAAATTTAATAATAACGAATCATTCACAGCAACGAGTATTTGCGGACAGGAAACTCGTAAATATACCCTACCATTTATATGAACATTAAGTACGGTTTGCACGCTTTTATTCTATCTGAATACAAATGGCAGCTAACAAATGTTGATCACATACATGCAGGCGACTCAAAACAGTGTTCGATCCAACAATGTGCTACAAAAGTTAAAGTTTAAGTAAGCAACCAAAGTATTAACACTGGCAAAGTGGGAGGGGGAGAAAGAGGGATATTTTCACTCTACAACACAACAGAACATACAACTTAGTGGGACTGAAAGAAATGATGATTTTTCAAATGAGGTTACGGCACAATTAACAGGCGAACATGTAGGACATTTAAGAAATTATATTTCACTCATATCAATTTGTTAGAAGGTAAGGGGGAAAAGGTAATTGAAATAAACTATTATGGTTACAGTTAGCTTTATGGTTTACTAAGCTACAAATGCTAAGAAGGTTCTGAAAGAACGTTCCTCTCTCAGTACTAACCAGTAATCATTAAAAAATGTGAGTCAGGAACAGAAACCCTTTTCATTACATGTATTTCGATTTTTTTTCAGAGAGTTCTTATCACCCATAATACTGGTCTACAAATTAGGAAACAAAATTGACTGCAGAAACGAAGTATGTTTTTTATTTAATCTGGGTACGCTGAATTCGAAACTGGCATTAAAAATTGGACCATCACGTCTTGTTAATTTTTTATCGCATGCCGGCAATACTGTGAAACTTGACTGTTTCACTGACACTACAATTTTGCAATTATTAATTGAACAGAAGCCCACATTCATTGTAAATCTTCATAATAGTAGCGTTTAAACATGTCAGGAAGATCGTGTGTTACAGATTCAAGCTATCTTTGCTTTGTGTGTGGTGAATATTTGGTGATTGGAAAAAAAAGGATATGCAATATCAGAATCATTGAAATATGCAAACTTGAACAAACCGTGGACATCAAATGACGTCAAATGTTTTGCAATATTTGCAGAACTGTTTTATGCAAATGTCAAGAAGTCAAATAGTAAGAAGATCTATTTCTATTCTTTAATTTCAGTACTTTGGAGAGTGTCAAGTATCCACCAAACCGTTTGTTATTGCAGTTTAACAAAAGTTGCATAGCGGTGACTTTAGCAACGGATACAGGTTGGTTTGTTTCGTCACGGGGAGTTATGTGATAATAATTTGTAGGAATTTAAAATGAAACTTGTCTACCTCCTGTCCACAGCACGCGAAACCAGATCGATTACGTTGCAACAAATGTCTGCCATGTTTCTAGCGTAATAGTAGGTACGTAAATGTAGGTTTAGTTATGGGTATGTGAAACGTGCTATAAATATAAAGACAGCACTAGTTACTAGCTTGGGGTAGCCGGTGACAATACCAACTCAACTATCAATGATAACACAAACTGCCAAGTACTGAGCCAAAACTAAGTTAGAATAGCAATATCACGGCTTCTCTATAACGAAGTTGTCGTTGCCTACGACCGATGGCACAATAAAGGTTATCCAAGAATGTTTACCACTTAATACAGTATCCACCTTTAACCCTTCGTTTAAAAGGTCTAAGATATGTGCAAGACATGTGAAAGGTAAAAGTCTATGTGAAACGGTTTGATTTTATTAATGCAGCTTAAACTTGGTAAATCTGCAATCGAACATACAAACATACGAATGAACTCTTATATTCATACTGCAACAAAGCCTAGAAAGAACCTCTGGAAAAAAAAAATATTCAAAAGACACCATCTCTTCGAAGACTATAAAGCTGTCCTTAGCAGTTCAGTATGGTAGAGATTGAATTGAATCTTTAGTGGGTTTGGAATTTCTGCAAAACTTAGTCGTCTTTGTATGATGATGCTAATCGAAGGTAGGCAAACATTTTAGAGAGCCGTTTCACATCAATATACTTTTTAGGAAAGCTACAGTAAATACGGCTGATACCATTTGAATGACCCCTGAAGAAAATTATCAGCAGATACCATCTCTTCGAAGACTATAAAGCTGTCTTTGCAGTTTAGTATGGTAGAGATTGCATTGAGTCTTTAGTGCGTATGGAATTTCTGCGAAACTTAGTTGGCTTTGTAGGACGATAGTAATCGAAGATAAACAAAAACTTTAGTGAGCCGTTTTGCACCAATATATTATACAGGAAAGCTGTAGTAAACACAATTGGTACCACTTGAATGACCTTTAGAAAACACAATCAGACACCACCTCTTTGAAGGTGCCGTTGGCAAATCCGTTTGGGAAAGATTGTATTAAGCCTTTAGTGGGTTTGAAATTTCTGCGAAACTTAGTTGTCTTTGCAGAACAACACTAACCGAAGATAGATAAAAATTTCAGTGAGCCGTTTTACATCAATATATTAGGTATGCAACTAAATTCCTGCTGTTTGCCAATAGATAGCGCTAGCTGTAAGTACTGGTCAATTTTGCCACAACCTAAACGTCATGTGTCTAGCTAAGCATACGAGTATGTTAAACATACCGCATCGACACAATAGTGATTTTCCTTTGACGTCAAATTCTTTTGGTTGTGTGAATAAGTATGATTTTGTGGCCAATAATTGTCATATGTGGGAAGTCTGGACTTTCTTCTTTCAATCGAACAAAACGGCAGCTGAAGATCATCGAGAGCTTCAAAACGTTTACGGAGATGCTGCTTTAAGTGAAACAACGTGTCGAGATTGGTTTCGCCGCTTTAAAGGCGGTAATTTTGATGTTGACGACCGTTCACGTGAAGGAAGACGAAAAACCTTCGAAGACACTGAATTGACAGCATTGCTTGATGGAGATTCATGTCAAACGCAGGTAGAGCTCGCTTCAGTATTAGGAGTTAATTGCTAAGCCATTTCCAAGCGATTGCATGCGTTCGGAATGATTCAAAAGCAAGGAACTTGAGTTCCATATGGAGAGAAGCCAAGAGATGTTGGGCGTTATTTTTTCGCCCGTGAACAACTACTTTAGTGACCAAAAAGAAAGAATTTTTTTTTTATCGTGTTGTAACTGGTGATAAAACATGGATTCATTATAGCAATCCAAAGAAAAGAAAGTTCTGGGGGCTGCCCGGTCATGTTTCTACGTTGTCACCTCAGTCGAATATTCACGATGCGAAGGTTATGCTTTGTATTTGGTGGGATCAAGTCGGTGTTATTTGTTATGAGTTGTTGAAACCAATCGGAACCGTCACTGGGAATCGGTACCGACTTCAAATAATGCGATTAAGCCGAACTCTGCGCAAGAAACGCCCACAATACGCAGAGAAAAAGTGATTCTTCAGCATGAGAACACTCGGCTTCACATGGCCAAGCCCGTTAAAGCCTACCTGAAACCGCTGAAGGCGAAAGTCTTACCCCATCCGTCATATTCTCCAGATATTGTGCCGTCCGATTATCACTTGCTCTGTTCGATGGCACACGTTCTGGCTGGCCAGCAGTTCCACTCATATTCGTGGATGGCCTCAAAAGATGAGCAGTTTTAACGTGACGGAATTTGAGCTTTGCCAGAAAGATGGGAAATACTTTCAATAACTCATTTTTAAACACGTTTTAATGATAAAGTTGCACCTAATATTTAGTTGTGCACCTAATATTTTTTTAGGAAAGCTGCAGTAAACACGACAGGTACCCACTTAAATGAATGTTTTACCTCGTTAGTCAAAATTTGTGAGGTGTTACTGCAGCCTTCTCAAGTTTGTCGGGAATTCAACAAAAATTATCTGGTGGTAAAAGAGGACAAAACCACGCTGACAGTACTCATTTGAGATGTTGCTTGAATGTCGATACTTATTAATATTGAACGACGAATATTTCCATCTACTTGGATCTGCCATCAAGAAAGCTAATGATGTCAGTCTAGAGGTTTTGAGAAGAGTACAGTTTACAAACACGTCCTATTAAGGACTCAACAGACAATTTAGTGGCCAACATCTTTTTCGACGAACAAAAATGTAATTGCATCAAGTGCTAGTCTTATCATTCATGCTTTATTATGTGGAACCATGTCATATGAAACAAGCGCATGAATGTGCCATCGAAGTCGTCGAAGAACGAAATTCTCTGTAAATTATTTAGAACTTTCATCAGTTTCGGATAATAAATGCTTGGTATGTATCATGAGCCATAGAAACCAAAATATTGCCACACGAAAATCTTTCGACAATGAACTCGATGACTATATCAAAACTTGATAGAATGAATTGGAGGGGAAGCGCATAATAGACAATAAATTGTATTTGGTTGTTCGGAAAGTTCGTTCAGTTAATTCGTTAGTTCACCATACGTCACTTAACATGACGTAGAGTTCCTTTAAACACTATCATAACTTCCTTCCACCCCTTTTCTAAACTGTTTACTATTGTTCACTCGTGTTCTCGTTCTGGTCGTGAGTGTTTAAAGCGTTTTAAAGAAATGTTTTAAGAAGTGAATAAAATGAGCGAAAAAGAGCATTTTAGGCATATTATGCTGTATCATTTCCGAAAAGGAAAAACGGCTGCTGAAGCCAGTAGAAAAATAAAGTCTGTTTATGAAGAAAACGGACCGAATGAAGAAACATGCCAGAATTGGTTTAAAAGATTTTCTACGAGCGACTTCTCCGTAGAGTACGACCAAAAGAATTTTTTTTTTCAAAGAGATGAGAGATTTAATTATTGCTAATCCCCATCAGTTTCAATCGTTCAGAAGGTCATAAAAGAGCTCGGATTTGTGAGCCCCGTCCGTATATCACCTATTTGACAGTCTAATCAAGCACTTGAAGGATTTGCATTTCCATAACGACGAGGAAGTGAGAAATCGAGTTGTTCGTTTTATGAGAGAGGAATTAGAAAGCTGCCGGAGAGTTGGAAAGAAGTTTTAAAAAAGGGGAAGATTATATAATAGATAAAAATAATTGATTTCTTGTATAAACATTTGTAAATAAATTTCTTTTCAAAAACCGAACGATCTTTCCGAACCATCCGATATATTATAAAATGTTATCTAAGCAAAGTGGTTAACGTAATTTTAATGCACTTTTATGTTAATAATTCAATTTTTGGTAATTTTAATTAGCATGATTTTTGTTTTAGAGGTTTCATGTTTACTTCTCCAAATACCTGCCAATGTGCGGCGGCAAAAATTTCGAGATTTTATGATTTCAAAATTGACGTTCATTTTAAGCGGTAAATCATATGTTCACATCAATACTATTTAATAAAAATATTAAAACTTTTGAATGTGAACTAATTCAATGCGAGAAATTTTCAATCAGTTTCGTTTCATGTAATGAGAATTAGAAAATATTCATTTTAGTACTTATAAATGAAAAAAATTCTAAGGCAAGCATAATTTTACTCTTTATATATGTAGATTTCGCCAAGATGTTGAAAACTGCGAATCAGTTGTATGAATATCATATTATGGTGAGATTTGGCCATTTAGTCAGTTCATGTAATGATTTTGCACCTTGGAATGAAATAGCAAAACACAAAAATATCCTTTTTGTACCTTGACTTTTGTGCAAGTCTGTCGGATATCTTTACGTGTCGACAGCCGCTTACAGCATTGTGTGTACATAAATATTTTTCCAATATTATCTAATGAAAACACAAAATGTATATTCTGTTATAGAGTAAACAACGTTTTTTTGTGCCGTTAAAAGCCTTTTGCCAACATTTTACGAATCAATTTCAAAACTTTGTTTTATGCAGCTTAACATGTTATCCAACGCACACAAACACACACACACACACACAAATACACATATATGTGCAGAAACGCCCATACTAACAAGTATACACATGTGATACATGAAAATGTGTTTGTGAATTTCTATATATTTGTGTTTAATCAATTTATATGAAATGTAAATGTACATATATGATATACATATGTGTGTGTGTGTGTGTGTGTGTGTGTGTTAGAGTAGTTTTTGTTGCGTCATTTTGTACTTGTACAGTTTTTATGCATATTTTATGTTAAAAAATTGAACAGAAATCTCTAATAATAATCATAGCACATTGAATGCTGGTGTTATGGACGGAATATGTGTGTGTGTGTGTGCGCTCTGTCGATATCTGCTTCCACCCACACATGTGTGACTTCAGCCAGTACATATGCGTGTGTAAGTTATATAATATATATCAGGTACCATGAAATGGGTGTTGACTTAGTTTTTTTTTTTTTTTTTTGTTGAATTTTTATGGTCCGAAAACATCAATTCAATCATAAAATTATTTATGCATACACAGACAATTTAAGCGAAGGTTTTGCTCTAAAAATCATGTCTCCCAATATGGGGTATCAGCTTAATTGAATGATTATGGAAAAATATTTAGAGACCGTAATAACTTCAAGGATTTTATGTTGTGCTGCCTGCCGTTGGGAATGTATATTATGATAGTAACGGCGACTGTATGTGTGACATCGAGATTGGCGTTAGCCCATAATTTTTGTCATTAATTGTTTTATAATATACTATATATGGTAATATTAACAATTTATAAACGACTTCTTCGACTTCCATCCATCCCACCGGTGAGGATACTGCATCCTTGCAATGTAGTGTCGACCGTTCCATCTGCCTGGGGTCTCCGAGCCTGCAGGTATGTAAAAATGTCCAGTCTGTACTCTTTTACCATAGGGCGACCAATCCCGTGAAGTATGGTGTATAAATCACGACTTGGTAGTAGCTTTGCTATGTGCTTTGCTGCGCAGCTCCAACCGGTGGGTTTGGCCGGTAGCGTGGGGATCAGGAGGCCCCGGAACCGAGTTCCCGCCTGGTCATTTGGTGTTGGACCCATAGTGGGAGCATCACGCGGGTTGTGGTTGATACCAAAATCGCTGGTAGAGACTTTGTGCTCGAATGTGGAGTTGCATCGCAACCGGGTGCTACAGACCCATGGAGTAGCAGAGGTGGTAAGATAGGCCTCACCTCCGCCAATGGGGATTATGTTCCATACTAGCATAATCAATTTGGTATCTCCTGGCTGCGAAGAAAGGGCTGACAATATGTGTTAATAGCACAATTGTCAGCCCCTTTTCCTAGATAGCCCAAGTTTTACTTGGCTATCCCAGGGGGGCGTTGGCAATCGCATTGTAATATGCCCAGTGTGTCGCACACCGTGGGTAAGTCCTTCACGGCGAGACTCACGTTAAACCCTCGTGGACTTCTTCCATCCATCCCAAGCTAATGGCCGAGGTGTTTCGTGAGAGCAATAAGATTTGCAATGTATTTTTTTCGAAAAAATTATTATGTTTCCTTTAGAAATCGATGTAATGTGAGAAAAGTTTCTTCGATTTTAAATTTATTATTAATGTCGTTACTCCTGTAGCCGGATCTAGCAGAAACAGTTTTACTAGTCATATTTATCGCGATTTTATGACTTTTGTCGTATATTTTAAATGGGGTCTTTCGAAAGAAGTTGAAGGAGCAGGAAATATCGATCCTATGTGCCAGCTTAGGTTAGATTAGGTTAGGCCAATGTGGCAGTCTGAATAGACACAGACTCACTTAGACTGTATAGTCCATTGTGATACCATGGAAACTAGAGATGTGGATGTCCCTCGTCTCCCCCGTTGAACCATCCTGAGCGGCTCAAGAAGCTCTTAAGTCGGACAATATCTATATCATCCAGATCTTCTAGATCCCTTAACGAATAAGAGCCCAGTTTTGATCCCCGCCTGTTTGCCAGGACGGGGCCAATTGCAGAGACGGTGT
This sequence comes from Philornis downsi, assembly GCA_019455685.1. Taxonomy (NCBI): domain Eukaryota; kingdom Metazoa; phylum Arthropoda; class Insecta; order Diptera; family Muscidae; genus Philornis; species Philornis downsi. The sequence goes on from JAHXMU010000039.1 coordinate 382,020, forward strand.
TCTATGGACTCCTCCTTTTCTTCATCCCTACACAGCCCCTGCAGAAATCAGTAGTTGCAACCTTAAATTTCACTTCATGTCTTCCAATCAGACAGTGTTCTGTCATGACGAATACAAGTAATGAGACACCGGATCTTGATAGCGACAGCAGTTTGTGTGAGGCCACATCTGTCTGAATTGATTACAGCTTAGGACAGACGCCCGCCTACCATTTGCTGCTAAATATGATCTATCTCGCTTGCAAGTGACTAGAGGTATGCCTACGGACTCCAATTCGGCTGGAGTTCGTAAGGTTGTCCTTAGTCTTGCCAGCTCGTCCGCACTGTAGTTTCCTTATAATAAAATATTATCACAGTGTAAAATGTTGCGTAGAAAATAGCTCAAAAATAAGGAAAATAATTACGAAAAATTTAACGAAAATGTATCGCCTAAAATTAATAATAAATTTTCCAATAATAAAAATGAAATTCAGAGAATATCTGAAGTCACGATCATAATTCAAAAAAATTATTTTTCAGATATTAATTTGCGTTAATGCGTTAATTACTGACAAAGTAAAATCTCGTCTAGAAAATGGCTCAAAAATAAAGAAAAGAATTACGAAAAATTAAACGAAAATGTATCGCTTAAAATTAATGATACATGTGTAGTCAAAAATTCATATACATTAAACGTAATATATAATAAAATTTCCTTTACTTATGAACAGGTTTTTTGCTACAATTCACAAACTATTCATGATCTTTTTTTGAATTTCGTTGGCTATGCTGTTCCCAGAACGGTTCATAATTTGAAAATTTACATCCACATGATATTGATTAAAAATGATTTCCTTCAGATAAATAACAATACTGATAGTCTTAAAATGTTTAAGCAGGCCTCAGTAAGTGCTAAATTATATAAGTAGTATTATAAATATAGGGTGGCGCATAAGCAACGTTAAGATTTGATCAGCGAATACATTTTTTGTTTAAGTCTTTTTTTTGGTTTCTCTTTACAGAATTAACTAAATAATACGTGGAGAAATTTATGATGAATAGGCTCAGCACAGAACAAAGAACCAAAGTTGTTCAAATTTACTTTGAAAATCAGCATTCGATTATTCAGATCATATCAAAATTTCTGTCATGTTCGAAATGCTCCCAGCGCTCCAACAATTTACCGATTGGTTCAGCGTTTTGGGCAACAAGAGGCTGTCTATGATCTTCCGCGTGCTGGAAGACCTCATGCAGTTCGAAATGAAGTGACCATTGCTCAAGTGCAGGCAAGTATTGAGAGAAACCCCGAAACTTCCACTAGGCGACGTTCTCAGCAGTTACAGATGTCTAGGCGGTCTTTGCAAAGAGTTTTACATACTCGTATGTTACATATTTTCCCATATAAGATGCAATTGATTCACGAGTTGAAACCAAATGATGCACAAGAACGCATTCAACATAGTCGCCGTTAACGTTACCATTGCGCCATCCTTTATAAAGGCAATCATCGAAATTAATTGACTGATAATAACCTTACCATTCTTAAAAAAAATTTTGCAATCTTTAAGTTTAGATAATTTCTCATTTTTGCGGCAATAATTTGTTGCAAACTAAACAGCTTTTCAAATTTTTTTTCATTTTCATTTCTAAGAACTGACATAACGTATTTCAAGAAAGTTATGTAAATGTGTAAATTATTTTGTTTTAAATACCTAAACAGAAATAGTTTACATGTATTTCTAGACATGGAAAACTCTAAGTGTTGAATTGTGTATTCATTTCTTGCAATCCCATTTAGGATATATAATACAATAAATCCACGATTCAAAGCGTTGCGCTGGGTATAATTTGTGGAATGGGGTGCTACATTAAATATACATATATATGTAATGATATCTAAGTGATCTCGGCGGAACTTAAAACGGCATAAGCGACAATAATTCAGAACAATCAATTATACCAGCTGTTATATCGAATACAAATAACAAGGTATGATAAATACGGCGATATTGCAATGGCTGTAAGTCCAGTAACCAGCATCTGGCAGAAAATCATCAAAGTTAATTGAGGATAGAACAAATTTCAGTAAGACCCTCTAAATTCTTTTTATGCGTGATATATTGACTTGGCAAAGGGGACTCCAAACAATAGAGGCCTATTTCAACCTTGATATTACATAGGGGAAGTGTACCCTATTTTTAAGGTATGTAGAAAGAAAGATCCTACCCATTATTTTTTACTTTAGATTGATAAATAGAAAAAGGAAAATATTTCTTTAATTTTCTTTCTGCCAATTCTTAGCCGTTTAGCATAAGTTTAGCAATGGAAGACTTTTCTCTTACTCCAATATTAAATTGCTATATAGGTGGGGATGTTATTTATAATTTTTGATATAAATTACGAAAGTTAATACGCCTTCAATGTCGAAATTGGGAGAAACATTGCAATTGTTTTTTTACTTTTTTTCACAATTAGTCTTTATGCTGGCTGAAGAAAATTTTTTAGCGGCTTTCACATTTATGCCTAAAATTTTCTTTGCTATACCAACCCAAAAAAAATTTGTTTTTTTAGCAGATAATCCCTAACGGTCAAACCTTTTTTTTAAGTTATATTTCAACTTTTTGACTTTCGTGTGTATTTTGACCAAATTACTTGATACTTATTTAAAACTGATGTCCTGTTCAAGTTTTGTTATTTATTAATCTACAACTTTGCATATGGAAATTTATACTTTTCTTCTGATCTTCGAGCGAATTTCTTTAAATACGGTGGTTTATGAAATTTGCAATTTACGATTTGCAATTTGTAGCAAATTCTTTACTGTAAATGAAGATATTTAGAATTCTGAGATGTTGAGTATTTACCATCATCAAAACAATCGCTATTTAGAATCAAATGAAAAGTTAAAATGAGATTTTTTGTCACCACCTTCCCCACACAATAACTAATGTATTTTAAATAAACCATTAATTAATTTAAATAACCATAAATGAATAGAATTCTGTTGTTGTGATTGTTTGCTATTTTGGATAGATTTTATTTTTGGATGCAGTTAGAAAACTCATTATAACTTTTAGATGGACCCAAAATAACATTTTCATAATACTCGAGAATATAATTAAAGGAAAAATTCAATTAAAATAATGTTCGTAAATGTTTGGCGAGTCTACTATGAGCAGAACACAAGTTCAATTGTGGTATAACCGGTTTAAGGAAGGCCGAGAGATATCAATGACGATGCTCGTCCAAGACCGAAAAAAGTACGTTCGCAAGTTCGGTCAAATGTGAAGGTTTTGTTCACTGTTTTCTTCGATTGCAACGGTGTGGTAGGTGCATCATGAATTCTTGCCACAAGATCGTACGGTCAATAAGGAATACTACCTTGAAGTTATGCGCCGTTTGCGCGAAGCAATTCGTCAGAAACGCACAGAATTGTCAAAAAACCAATTATGGATTTTGCACCATGATAACGCACCAGCTCACACATCGATGCTTGTGCGTGAGTTTTTGGCCAAAAACAAAACTGCAAGCATATCTCAACCACCGTATTTGCTGGACTTGGCCCCCGCTGATGATGAAAGGAAAGCGTTTTACTATGATTGGGGATATAAAAGAAAACTCGAAACAGGAGCTGTTGGCGATACCAAAAAAGCGCCTTTTAGAAGTGTTTCGATGATTAGAAGAAACGCTGGCACAAACTACGTTAAAGGAAATAAACTAGAAATTGATGAATAAATAAATACTTTTCGGAAAAATTGAAAATAACGGTTGTTTTTTTATCACACCTCGTATTCGTTTTGTTTTTACCCTTATCTTATAGTATAAGACGATACTTATTCAGAAACTTCAGAAATATTGGGAACAGATTGTTAACAGCTGCAGGTTGGTACAAAGCATGTGGCTTTTAAGGAACAACCATTCATGTTAAATTAGGACACTAAAGTTAAAGTCCGGTTCAAATAAACATTGGCGAGCACATATTTGTTAATTCGTGTACACTGAAATATAAATACAGTTAACGTTTATTCAGTTTACGAGTAGTAATATTTTCCATTGAACTATGTTTATCTGATAGAATGTAATACATTTTTTTTTTAATATTGCGCCTTCATCAAATAGGACAACACGTCTTCAGAAAATTTAGGTAACATGTTGATCGATTTAGTTAAAAGTTTTATCAAAAAACAATTAAATAGGCGGATATATATAGTCTATCGACTAAACGGTTTATCATCAAGGATACTGTGAACCGCAAGGCAGTACTGGATGGCATGAGTTTTTGCTCGTTCGAACTTTTAGCACATGTTTAGCTTTCTGGTTACTTGCAATTTCAGTTAAAAGTTTGGTATTTTATCGATTGTTACTACAGCGATTTTTCGTTCTTTAAATCCTTCAGACGGCAAAGTAATTAATTTTTTACCTATTAGTACGTTTCGAAGTCACGCCTCCTTAACACTGCTTAGGGCTGAGTTTTGAAATCATAATCTGAAGTCACAGCAAACTAAAAATTTCATTACCATAAAACCTAGTTTTGGGGTAATAATTTAATTAAAAGATTTTGAATTCCAATTTTTACGGCCCCAAAGTATATAATACAGGGTGTCCGTCGGGAATGTATACTACTTTGTTTTGCCGCCATTTTGGTAAACATTAGTCTTGACACTTCATATTTGGCAGTCGTGAAGTAGAGACGTGGCAAATTTATTGTGGAAAAATATTCGATAAACCAACCTGTTTGATTCATTAAAACATTTTATCAAAATCAATCGTCGATTACTACGACGATGAGAAAGTTACGTGAAGTTTTTGGGAGAAACAACGTGCCAACAAGAGGCACTATTTATCGTGCAGTGAATGATTTCGAAGAAAGAGGGTCTGTAGCTGATAGGGCCAAGCATGGACCACAACGTACTGCGAGATCGACTGAAAACATTACTGCTGCTCAAGAAAATGTTCAAAACAATCCATCAACGTGCCAACGAGACGCACTATTTATCGTGTAGTGAATGATTTCGAAGAAAGAGGGTCTGTAGCCAAGCATGGGCCACAACGTACTGCAAGACCGGCAGAAAACATTACTGCTGCTCTAGAAAGTGTTCAAAACAATCCATCAACCTCAATTCGACGCTGTGCTTAGGAGCTTGGTCTCCTTTGGCCACAATTTGGCACAAGGATTTGCATTTGTTTCCATTTAAGATTCAGTTGACACAAGAGCTCCTGCCACAACGTCATTTACGTCATTTATATGCCAATAGGATGTTACAGCTCGCCTATGACAACCCCGATGTTCATGAAAAAATCATAATGAGTGACGAGGCACATTTTCATTTGAATGGATATGTGAATAAACAAAATAGCCGGTTCTGGGCAATGGAACACCTTCAAATTATTCATCAGTCACCTTTGCATCCATTAAAAGTGACAGTCTGGTGTGCAATTTGGTCAGGAGGAATCACTGGACCTCTCTTCTTTGCAACTAAAAACGCCGTAATGGTAACTGTCAATGGGGAGCGATATCGTGATATGATTGAAAACTTTTTAACGCCACAACTGCATGCCTTGGGCTTGATTAACATGTGGTATCAACAAGACGGTGCCACATCGCATACAGCCAGGATACCTCCTTCCAACTTGAACAACTCAAACAAAATATTCGTTATGAAATTAATGAAATACGGCGTGAAATGTGTGAGAATATAATGAAAAATGTGCACGAAAGGGCTCGTATTTATGAGGCTAATAATAGCCGACATTAAATAAAACATTTATCAATAAAAAATCCATTCTCTTTCATTTGATCAAAAATTATAAACAAAGTAGTATACCTTCCCGACGGACACCCTGTATATAATATATTGCATACCCAGAAAGAAAGAAAAAAGAAATTTATTCGACAAGAATAACATTTTCATAACTTCTACCATTACTAAATGAACAAGTTTTCTACTTCTTAGGAAACCGTCTTTAGCAAAATCCAATTACAGCAATTTAAAACAGTTTTTAAGTTGGTTTCATACTGAACATTACTTCATAATGGTTATATTATTCGGATTCGAATTTATTTAAAATGCCATTAAATCATAAAGTAATAAATGAGGTATGAATTTTAGTTGCTTTTCTGATCATTTAATACAATCCAGAGACTCAGCATTATGTTGAAATTTGTTATTCGGAACTGAATTTATTTAAAATGTCGTTAAATCATAAAGTAATAAATGAGGTATGGATTATACGTGCCTTTCTGAAATTGTAATACAATCCAGAAACAAAGGATTATGATGCAATTCAATTTAAATTATTAAAATCATCACAGCTTACTTACTTACATTTATATTTCGATCGTAAATAAATAAACCAATTAGCTGGACAATTTCATATATTATTCAACTAAGTGAATTATTCTATACATTGTAAAGAAAGTATCTAATTTTATCAAAATCTTTTCTAGGCGAACAGCACTTCATGAATGTGTATGTATATAAATGTATTCTCATAAATAAAGATTATAGACAAATCCGAACACTTTTTCACATTGTACGTGTGCATCACAAATTACACTTTGTCCTTAACTATAAGCTTTAAACTTAACCCAATTTAAGCGTATCATCCGAGAGCTGTCCCAATTTCAAGCAGTAACAGTTAATGTGTGAGAAACTTGTTAATGTGTATTTCTTGCAGTACAAGCCGGAAATGTTTGTATTTCTCCATTATTCATTTCATTAATGAAATATGCCAACAATCGTCTTAGCTTTGTCCGCAAAATTCACATTTCAAAATCTGGATTACAACTTTCATAAATATTGTTACAGCAGGCTTTGCTAACGATAAGTTTTAAGTAATATTTAATTTATTTTTAAATTGCATAAGAATATGTAATTAAAGTTATGAAATCCAATGGAAACTATACTGACTTAGGGTAATTACAGAACTAAAACCTCTAAAATCTCTACTTAAGTAAAACTAACTCATAAATACCCATAAATATAGCCACACACTTACACACTCACATGTACTCGTATATGCACACCATGATGCATTATTGGGCAACCATTGTGGACGTGTAGCAGCAGATATACAACATATCCGTTTGGTTATATCCTTAGATGAATATGCATCACATTATAGGAAACAGAGGAAGCGCCTTAATTCATTCATCTATCATACTCGAATGCCAGCCATGACCATCTGTCAGTAATAGAGAAACGAAACCTAGTAAACTTACTTGCTTACGAATAAATTTTGAAAATATATCTAATGAAATATAAACGTGAAAGTGTTGCACAGGCGATTGGTGGAGCATATTTGCGTGATCGCAATATAAGTAGATAACAACGAGATATTCCCTACATCTTATTAATATTTGCAAATAAAATCTTGTACATTTTTGCTTCCCCCTCTAGCGCCCTCTCTTAAGTGTAAAAAGGTGAAAATGTACGCAACTGAGGGCAAACAGTTTAAAATGTGAAGTGAAAGTAATTTGTAGACATTTTTTCCCGAAAAACTGAAATTTAACATATATTGACATTTCGCATGAAATCATACAGAAGGAGTAAGAAGTAGTAGCACAATAGAGTCAATAACTAAAAAGAGTCATATCTTCTAAGTACTTTGGGATATTTTCTCAAGTTTGAATAACAATTTGCGCTATTAATTAAAAAGTGATTTACAATTTTTCAAAATAAACAAATTTTATTTTCAAAAATATACATTTTTTTCATAAAATCAAACTTTAAGTTGCGTCAAAAATTATTATTGTTGATTATAAATTTTTCTTTTTTATGTAGAAATAGACTAGAAAAATATCTGATATATAACTGATGATATAAAATTAATTTAATTATTAGTACCTAGTTCGATCTGCGCAATAGAACTTTATTTTCTATGTTTATTTAAGTTCAACCTCCTTTTTAGTTTTTTCGCAGAAGTTGATTGACGAAAGTTTAAGTTAAAAAACAAATTAGATGTAAAGACGAAACTTGTCATATATCAGTCTCTAATACATGCTCATTTTAGTTACATGGCCATAGTCTACGCACACAATAAGAGCAGCAACTCATTAAAATCACTACAACGTATGCAAAACAAAGCTTTGAAAATTGTGTTCAGTTTACCAATGAGATATTCGACAGCTGCACTTTTTAGACATGTGTGTCCAGATATAATGCCGATTTCGGGTCTGAATTTGTATCAAGTTTTGATGTTTGTTTTTAAATGCATTCACAGTATTGGGTACTACACTATATCTTTTCAGCTAAATCAATCTCACGTCAATACAAGAAATAGAAATAATATTAGAATTCCACTTTGCAGGTTGGAAAAGACCAAGCAGCGCATAGATTACGTAGGTGCGCTTACATATAATAATCTTCCTGCAAGTTTAAAAAGTATTGATCAGATTGGGTTGTTTAAAACAACATGCAAAGATGTTGAAACACTTTTAACGTAATGTATATATTTACATACATATAATTTTAAATAATTATAAATTAATAGGAAAATAAAAGTAATGTAGTAAATGAATTGTTATTTTCGTACATAGGATTTTATCGAGCGCTAACTTGCCCCAAAATAAGCCTATAGGCGCTGGGGCCTCAATTATATTGTATTATAAAATATTGTACAAATTAACTGAATAATAACAGATGAATATTATATATATAAAAATCTACTTAAAACTTATCCAGATATCAAAAGATTTTGAATTATTATTACTGTTAAGTTGATACTGCATTGTTTCTTATGAACAAAATTTATTTTAATTTAGTCCATTTAAAATGTCAGCGGAATGCCAAATGAGAAGCAGATGACTTCTAAAATTACCTGACAAAAGTAATTCCTATTCTTGAGCATAGATTGATGAAGTGCTTAATTGAATTTCATTTGACATAGATTTTAAAAAGTAATAGGAAGCCATTGGTTAGGATATTAAGATATTCATTTTTATAATTAACAGCGGAATTAAATTCATTCTGCGAAAATCTTTATAATAATCACCCATTAAAACGCTTCTGTAGATCTGTAGATTTCGTAAATTTTTAACATTTTAAATTGTTAGAATTAAAAGATATGAAAAAAAAAATAAAAATAAATAAAAATAAATAGTTATCGAATTTCGATACAATATCTGTCAAAATTTGCTGTTGAGATGTTTAATACCTTTATGAAACTAACGCATCCGAGATGTAAAGATTATTGCATACAAATAGTGTGACCTCACCAGAAATTATTAGTAATAAAGCATATGCTGGTTTTTGTCTTAAAACATACAACTACTTGAAGATACATGGGCGGAACATAAAAATATCCTACTTCATTTCAAAACCTATTAAGGAAGTGAAACAAGTGTTGATATCTAGTGTGTGTTTATTGTGAACAGTTGTTGGTTTTTTGGAACATATTTATATATTTTGAATAACAAATTTTTCGCGAAATTTCCGAACAAAATAATCCCCAAAGCAAGAAGACAAAAATGGGGAAAATTTTCATTGATTTGGCGACAAGAAAGTCGAGAGAAGATGAATCATAAAAAAGCGCGTCATTGCTATGATAAGCCCATGTCAAATTTTCTATTGTTGGCACCACTTCATTATTTTTAATTCCTAAATAACTTTCACGAATACCAAAATAACGCTAATAACGAAGACCATTCCAAATAATTTCTATAGAATTGTAAAATAAAGTACAATTTTTATTGCTTTATGAGCTCCTTTTCAGAAATTCTCAAAAATCACCACAAAGGACAGTCATGTGAAACATGGCAATGAAATGCTTCCGATCTAAATATAGCGCGGCTCACTTGAATAGCACCCCCTTTAATATATTTTTCTAAGCTTGATTTTTTCCAAAATAATAATTATAACGAACTGGTTGTGCTTTCATAAATCATATTTCACGTATTTGCTGTAATTCTATAACATAATTTATTTATATTATAATGAATTAAGTACTAAAACATTAAACATAAAAAGTGGCTCATTTGATCAGTCCCTCCCCTTATTTGTTCGTACTTGAATTCCATCGTCGATTGAAAAAAAAAATATTTTCAATCAAAGGCTGACAGTTTTTGTATAACATGTGAGTTACTTCATTGATTGCAATTCGGAAATATTTCCCATAGATTTTCCACAACTGTTTCCATTAATTAATTCTACTTTTTATAAAATTTTAGGTTTTTTTTTAATTCAATTAGAATTGTTTTCGTACAAATACACCAGAAACACACAAGATTATGTATGTAAAATATGTACACTACGAGGACGATTCCGAACTTAGCCGCCAAGAGGCATAGATGGTACTTGATGATGGTGGAAAAACATTATTTTGGTAAAAAAAAGTGGCAATCTTATAAAACATATGTTTTAAGTTTCAAGGCGCCACGTTGCTTAGTATTTTTATTTGAAATATAAAAAATAAACAACCTCAGTGAATTTGTAAACATGGAAAAACTTGGTCACCGTTATGTAATTCAATATTGCCATTTGAAAGGTCTCAGTCAAACCAATATTAAACCCGAGCTAGATTCTATTCTAGAGAAGTCTGTTCCTTCATTTACGACTACAAAATTTTGGGTAGCAGAGCCTAAACGAGACCGTGCGGACTATCAAGACGAACACTGTAGTGGTCGACCAATTGAGTTGTCCACGTCAGACACTGTCAAGAAAATCCACAAAATGTTATTGGATAATCGTCGTTGGACAAGGCCCATGAGTTAGCTGAAATGATAGACATTTCAAAGAGTTTTATACATCATGTATTGACCGAAGATTTAAAGATGACAATGTTATGTGCAAGATGGGTGCCGCGTTTGCTTTCAATAGAGCAAAAACAGTGTCGTGAAGATGTTTCAGTAGAGTGTTTGGCGATATTTCACCGCAATAAAACCGAGTTTTTGCGACGATTTATAACCATGGATGAGATATGGGTCCGACACTTCACATCTGAGACAAAGGAACAGTCAAAGCGGTGTACTGGAATGAGAGAGTCAGGTCCAAAGAAGACAAAGACGGTTCCAGTTGCAAGCAAAGTCACGGCGTTTATTCTTTTGGGATGCGCATGGGATTATATTTATTGATTATCTTCAGATTATTATTATTATTATTTATTTATATATTGTCCTATAATTCTTTAATAAATGTTGGATGTAACTGCGTCTAACATAATTCGTTCTGAGGTACCAATTTTCCATATTCTTGACATCCAATTCCTCAATCGTAGCCGGGATATTCATGCAGACTTTGGCCTTTATTTAGACTCAGACAGCAAGGATAGAGATGTGATATCATGTGATTTAGTACATATATTATTCAAAGAATTGTTTCGCAAGCTGTGTGGTAAGTAGTGTTAAAAGTACATTCGGTATCATGAGCTTTTATTTGAATCAGCAAATAGTTTGTTATCAGTGGGCGGTGAATATTATGCCTATTTATTGCGGCGTTTATGTGAGGAAATTATAGAAAAAAGGCCGCATTTAGCGAAAAAGGAATTGCTGTTTCATCAAGACAATACTCTAGTTCACACATCCACTATTGCGATGGCCCAAATTAATGAATTAAAGTTCGAACTGCTTCATCACACATCTTATTCGCAAAATTTAGTTTCCGCGGTCTATTTGCTACTTTCAAACTTTAAAAAATGGCTTGGTGGTAAAAGATTTGCCAACAATGAAGAGGTGGAGTCTGCGGCTGATGGCTATTTTAAGGAGTTTGACAGTTCTTACTATAAAAAGTGTACAGAAGCTAATGAATATCGCTGGCAAAAGTGTATCAAGCAAAAAGAAGGTTATTTTGTAAAATAAAGAAAAATGTTCCCAACTTTTTTGTGTGTTCTTTGTTTTAGTTGTAGGACCGCCCTTGTATCAAATGCCGATCAGACTAGGCCGCAATAGTTTCTACAAGAATAAACTTCTCAGTGCGGGCACTTTCTTCCTTTGTAGAAAAGCTTTCGGATTATGCAAAATTAGCATGCTGATTAAAATAAATCTTCTTGCCTGAAATTATCCGACAAACCATTTTAAAACGATGATTTAATAGTGTTATTTACCAAATTCATATATTTTTAATTATTGCCATCTAACCACAGTGCGAACTACTTAAGTGCTTAGTTAAATATTCTTCATATGCATCTATGGATGATGCAACTATCAAAAGTTACCTCAGTTTTGCATATTTTGCATGTATTTAAATATATAGACAGAGATTCGTATGCGAATATCTAGATCCGGTTGTATAGTTCTATCGCAAGTGAGAGCAACAAGCAAATCCTCAAAACAATACCAATACAAATTCCAATGGCACTACACTATCACACGCATATGCAATATGTTTATCAACACACTCACATCCGTTCGCATATCCGGTTTGTTTGTACAACATGTTTGTTTGATTTACTGAAATCCAGTGTAGTGTATGCATGAGGTATTGTAACAAAAACAGGTATCGTATGAATATCATTGGCTGGGATTTTAATTGCAAAACACTTAAGCAAGGAACACCAAAAACTTTAGTCGTATTACGTAGGACGACAGATATCTACATCCATACCTGGCACGAATGTACCACAACATGAACACATACTTAGTTACATGCATATTCATGTGGCATGCGACACTTTTGCATCTCTTTACTAGCAAACATATTGCAATGAGTAGACGTCACTTTGTGTATGTATATGAATATGTGAGTGTGGAAATATATGTGGTTGCATGTTGTTTGAGATACAAATGAATCTTTATCTTTACTACGTGTAACATATAAATCTATTTAGATTATGAAAGTTGTCAGAGTGTGGATTGGATTGTTTGAGTTTATATTGCATTTAATATGCAAATACAACTTGCACACAAACACACACATACACACACGCTTACATGGAGGAAGACTGTATGTACATATGCATTTGTTCAGCTTGTAATGTTACCACATCCCCTGGCTTAAGTCTAGATGCGAACGTACCTTCATAGATACCTCTGGGCTTTGTTGTGCCTTCAAAAGAAAAAAAGTGAAATCTCATCTTGGGCACCTTCTTCCATGGATGCGTTCGTACATATACGAATATGCCTTCAAGTATATATCTGTAAATAGGTGTAAATGTAACTGATTTTGCCTGACATCCACCTATATGTGTTTGTAGATATACAGGAATTGTAGTTTGTATTAAGTTCCCTTGCCTGCTTCCAAAGATGTGCTTCATATACGAAACCAATGCCACAATAAACTGTGTAAAGCAAAAGTGAATTTTCATGTTCTATGTCACACTTTTGTCAGTGTTCATGAATGTCACCAGTGGAGAAGAAAACACCGCCTTGTGCCGCATACTCGACAGTCAGGAAGAAATGTGTAAGTAAAAAAGCCGCTAACTTCGATATATAAGTGAGTTAGTTGAATAAAGTATTTGTTTTGCTTTAAATGCAGGGTGGCGCACAAATCGAGCTACAAACACAGTGCCAGTGCCAATGGGAAACATTATTCAAAGATGTTGAAAAAGTTGCTTTTTTACCCAGAACTACACCGAAGACGTAGCCGTTTCAATAGCATCTGATTCCAGTAAGGTGGCGTAACTGCACACATATCCAGACCAGTTATGGCGAAAATTCCCAAACAAATTAATATCCTAAAATTCCACTTTCCGCTGGCCTGGTTAGGTTATCTGACCTAACTGCATTAGATTGTTTGTTATAGGGTTAACTCAAGCAAGAGGTGTACAAAACCACACCAAGGAATTTGACTGAATTGAAGCAGTCCATTAAAACAATAATGAGAGGAGATCCCGGCTTCAACCTTTCAGGTGGCAATAAATAGTTTTCTGATCAGATATCGTATATGTTTGGATGAGCATGGAGTTAATTTATGGTCCATTCATCTTCACAACCAATTAGAAACGCATTTTCTATGCAATAAAAAAAATTAATAAATAGATACAGTGTGAGGCAATAGAACGTGCATATTTAAAAAATAGATTAAAAAATAAATACAAAAGGTATGGTTAAAATAAATCTAAAGCATTATAGAGTAATAAATGAAGTTTATTTTTTAAAAATAACATCATCTAAATGGTGACCCTCTCTACGACGGCACTCCTGTAACCGCAAACGAAAATTATTGAAAACTTTCTTCAGTAATACTGGTGTAATGGCTGCCATTTCACCACGGCTATTCTCCTTGAGCTGAACGATGTTTCTTGGACTTTGTGTTTGAGGTATCCCCACAAAAAAAAGTCAAGAGGCGTCAAGTCTGGACTACGTGGGGGCCATGGGATATCACCTCTTTTCGAAATCAGTCTGCCAGGAAACATCTGCTTCACCACCACCATGGAGTCATTTGATGTGTGACAGGTAGCTCCATCTTGTTGGAACCAAGTTCTGGAATTCACTATTCTTGAACTTTCAATTTCTGGAGCCAAAAATCCGTCCAACATCTCAACATAGCGTTCCGTATTAACCGTGACGCTTTGGCCCCGCGCATTTTCGAAGAAAAAAGGACCAATTATTCCTCTGCCAGAGATTGCTGCCCATTTTGGGATTTGCTTGCTTGATTTTGGGATTTTCACTGTTCCAGTAACGACAATTTTGACGGTTTACGAACCCATTCGTAAGGAAATGAGCCTCGTCAGAGAAAAGGATATTGTCAAAATTGGAAAATCGATTATGAAGTCAGACTCTTTCAATTCTTGCGTTAATTGCAGCTTATATGGATGCAGTTTAAGATCCAATGTTAAAATTCGTTGCAAACTTCGTCGCGATAATTGTAAGACAGACGATCTCTTGCGAATCGACATTTGTGGATTTCCTCGTACTGATTCCATAACTGTCTCAACATTGTCTTCGGTCCTAGATGTTCTTGGGCGATCATTTGCTTGTGGTTTAAATGTTGAACCGGTCTTTTCAAAACACTTTACCCATATTTTAATTAAATTAGCACTCGGAGCTTCACTAATTCGCCTTAGTCCATATTCAGCACAATATAGTCGCCTAGTAGCAATATATGAACGAGAGTTCTTGTGAAATGCGCGCACGCAAAATGCGCGACGCTTCCCGTCGAAGTGATTCATAGCGATTAAAACTCCATGAGCCCGCCAACCCAAAGATGGAGGCGCCCCCCCGCCCGCGCCTTTTCTACCCCGCAAAAAAAGATGATGCAATATGCACGTTCTATTGCGCCACCCTGTATATGAAATACATTGATTAAAAAAAGTAATTTCAATTTCTTATTATAGCACAATTGATGCGCCACCCTGTGCAACATAAATGTCATCTGCTACTGCAATCTCAAGTCTACTTTACAATCAATAAATTATATTGATCCAGGGTTGAAATTGATGACTAAAATTAGCAATAGCGGACAAAAAAAAAAACAACCAACGCTTAAAACCTGCACAATAAGTTTCCGTAATTTCGAACTTTGCTATGAATATGACCGAATGAAGTGAATCAGGATCAGGTTTCTACAAATTGCAGCGATGAATATGTTAGTTAATCAATGCCAATTTTTGGTCCAAAATTTGCAACTACATAGAAATCGTTTCCAAGAACTTCAATGGATGCCAAATTAATATTAATACTCGTATATAATAGAATAATATTAATATATAATAGAAATATAAAATTAATATTAATATAATATGGAAGTTTCCAAATATTCGCAAGAGTAAATAGCATCTGGTTAAATACAAATTCAATATATTATAAAATGATATTTTGGCTGCTTTGTGTGAATTGTTTCGATGGCCCTAAAGGATTATCATAAAAATCCATCCCTCCTTTACAGGCAAATTTATTGGGTTCACTGCAAATCTGTACCATTTTTGGATATGAAGAAATGCTCATTATGTTCTCTTACGGGTGCTCCCTTTTTTCTGATTAGGTGTATCACAATGTCGAGCAGTTTAACGTCAAAAATGATCAATTTCTTGAGGTTTCCAAAGAGATTTTCATAAAGCAGGATTTAATGCCATTTTTGCACAATACTGAAAGAAAAGATGTCTTTCGGCATTGTGTACCCCTAAAGTATCATCATAAAAAATCATCCCACCTTTGACAATCAAATTCATTGGCTTCGATGCAAATCTGGATCATTTTAGAATATAAAGAAATGCTCATTATGATCTATTGCGGATGCTCCCTTTTTGCTGGTTACCTATATCACGATGTCAGACAGTTTAATGTTAAAAATTATCAATTTTTTGAGGTTTCCAAAGAGATTTTCATAAAGCAGAACAAAGTTGTTGAAAGGATTTAATGTTAATTTTGGCACAACACTGAGGGAAGAAATCTCTTTCAACACTGTAACAAGATGATGCAACCTGTCACAAATTTAGATGTGACAAAACTATAGCGAACAATTCCCATTTAAGATGCTTTCAAGCTATTTCTTATTCCGTTAACCCACAGATCCTAGCATTCGTTCATCTGATTTTTTCTTGTGGAATTATTGCAAACAGCAAGTTTACAAAACAAAGCCAACGAAGCAATGCATTTGAACGTCATTGTAGGCAATTTCTGCTGCGACTCTCCAGGGAGTAATGAATTAAGATGTCGCACAAGCGTCACCAAGCGTGAAAATTATTTAAATTCAATTCATTTTAAAAACCACCAAAAAAGATTTACTTATCAAATAAGTGAGGGAAAAACCTATTTTTATAAGTAAAATGTGGATAATCCAACAAATTGGATAATGTAATAACTTTCATCAGTCACTCTATGGATGTCCGTCCGCATACGCAACTTTCCTGTGGCTAAGTGGTTACACTACTGTTTTGATGTCGTTTTGAACCGACGTGGAGAAATATAGGTATATGTCATCATAGATATTCTCTCTATAATTGCAGCACACTGTGCGTTACATTAGTACTGCCTATTAGATGGGGTCTTACAAACTTTGTTTTTGAATTTTTGGTAGAATTTTCGATTTACCAAATAGAGGTCCCTCTCCCTATAACCGCAATCACCCGCTCTTTTTATATCGTTTTCTTTAGCTCTTCTTTTCTCACAATGTTTGCACATAGCACGCGTTATAATTGGCTACAACATTGACATGTATATAGCAGACACAACGCGTTATTCTTTGGTATATAAAGGCTTTGTCTGAGCTCAGTTCCGAAACTATGCCAATACCACGAGTCACACTCATGTCCCTAACAATAGAAACATGACGTCTGTCTACTACCACGTAGTTTACGTATATGCAATTGTTGCATTATACGGAAATATGATTCTACTTACTAATGTGCGCCGCGCTTCGGCAAAAATATGCAATTTTATTCGGGTTGTAGGCGCCAAATATTGGATTTAGAACATGTTCTTCACCTATTTTAGTATCAAAATCTATCAAACTATTTTATTGACACAGTCAGGGTAGCGTTCATACACATAAAATGTATAATAGCAAAGTGAATTTTTCCAATAGATGGCTTAGTCATCTGTATCTTGCGTTGAATAAGTGTGATCAGGTTACGCTAGATGGCATTAGTAAGATTTCGTATTTAAAAAATAATTTTGTGATTGATTAACTGCGTATTGTTTGATACCAGTAAATATAAAATACGCTATATTTTTCACTTTTTCCTCGATAGACGAAAATGCAAGGCAGGCGGCTAAAAATGTAAACAATCATGTACACTTTTGGTTTTTTCGATCCCGTTCCAGTAATTTTGATGCCAACATAAAAACTTTTGAAAGCACAAGAACTAAGCTGTGTAATTAAAGAAGCTCTACTTATGGACACCATGCTAGTAAATGCATAAAAATCTTATCGTTTGTATTTCCATGTGCGAATTGCTAGCGAAACGCAACAAATTCGATACCGTCAAGTGAAAATGGGCGTGGTCAAATAGAGGTGTAAACGGCGTAAACGGTCGGCAGTCAAGAATTTACCATCTGGAAGGTTTTCCTGACTGCCTGGTGGAATTGACAGGAAATCATATACTATAACTAGGACCCTTAAGGTCAAGCTCATAATTCAGATCTGTTCTGTTGTCAGCTATTGGACCCTCTAAAGGAAGCGATCACCCAAAAGCCGATAGCTTTGGTAACAAAGAGAGCAATTGCGTTCCATATGAACTATGCCAGACTACACATCGATTCGCCAGAAGCTCCGGGAACATGGTTGGGAGGTTTTTATGCATCCGTTTTATAGTTTAGAGGTGGGTCCAAGCGATTACCGCCAATTTCTAACTATAATTAATAATTTTGCCTATAAAAATTTGCCTTAAAAGAATCAACAGTCCCAGTACTTTGCTAATAGGGTCGAATATTTCTATGAGAGAGGCATAATGGGCGTGGTCAAATCGAGGTGTGTCGGTGCGAATGGCCGGTAAGCAAGAATTTACGAACAGAAAGGCTTTTCTGACTGTCTAATGAGTTTGATTGATTGATATGCATCGATTTTATAGTTTGGAGGTGGCTCCAAGCGATTACTGCCAATTTCTGTCTACGGCGAACAATTTTGACTAAAAATTTCTCCTTAAAAGAAGCCTGTGAAAATCAACTATCTCAGTTTTTTTGCCAATAGGGACGAGAATTTCTACGAGAGAGGCATAATGGAATTGACCTCAAAATAACAAAGAGTTATCGCACAAAACTGCGCATATTGGACCTAAATCGGATCATTCTGACTATGCTAAATAAATCACTCAGTATCGTGCAAAAAATAATGGATTTCTTTTTACTACAGTTTATATCAATAACGAAATATTAGATTTCGTACGATTCATAAATGCAATTGACAAATTTTATTAATTCGACTGTAACTTTCCTGTTTTCTTTCGCTTTTCTTTGAGATAACCGCTATAAAACTAGGTACAGTTATTAACAAAATCGCAAAATTTTAGGGAGTTCTATCGGCATATTTGGAATGCAATTGATTTTAAACTTTAACTGTGTATTTGTTCAATGACAGAAAGGGGAAAGTGGCGTTTGGACCAAAATAACTTAAATGCTATGATATTATTTATAAGAAGGGGTCGTTTTACTGATTACATTCTGACGAATCACTGCTTCGATTATGACGTTGTAAATCACAATATATGGTGGCAAGTCTACATACAAATTTCATTTATTATTTTATGTTTCTGAGGCAATATGAATTTGAAGGTGAAATCCTTGAGTAATTCAGTTCATCAACTGGAAATCGGTGTACTCTTTCGATTTTCATTATTATTTTCGGAAAATTGCAGTCATCCCTAAACTTTTTTTCAATTACCAACTAAATTTTCTCTGAATGTGTCGAATTTAAAGGATTCTTGGTACCTTAGCAGAGAGTGTGTATATGTGTGTGTAGTCATCAGTTGCACATACATAAACATGTGTTGTTGATGTTTCATGCATCCTTGTTTGTTGGTTTAACACATATACTGATACCAATACACACTTGCATGCAACACGAATAGTACAACGTAAATGAGTAGCGTGTCGGTGTGTTGAAGGCAACGGTGTCTAATCATATTTAATGATTATGGTTTCTAATATTCGTGTTGTCGTAGTCGACGACGTCGGCATCGACATCGTTGCAATTGTTGTTAGTTTTAGTGCTGCCATATCTGCTAACGTTGTCAACGATATTATCACACTCGCACTCGTACTTGCACTTGCACTCGCACTCACACTCGTGTACAATGTTAAGCGAAATGGTTATTTGTTGGGGTATTTTATGAGAAAATGGGGGAAATTTTAAATATAAAACTGTCAACTTTTTGTGGGATATTGAGCGATAATAATTTCAATGGATTTTTCGTTTTTCTAGAATTTAACGAATTTTAAATTGGCTCCATGCTTCATGTGAACTTATTGAACATGAATCATTACATGCACATGTCGCCAAACGAATCAATCCCGCCTTTTTTTATGGTGAAAAGGAATATTTAATTTTTACAGGTTTCGTCCTTCAATACAAGGCTGAGAGAAGCGTAAGGCAAATTGTCATTCTATATTTATTCTTTATATTTGTGTTGCCAGACTAAAAGATTTAAATTCACATGTATGCTGGTCTTTACTTGTATGCATATTTATACATATAAATATGTGTAACATGTTGTTGTAATTATCATTTTATGATTGTTGTGTCCTTTTGTTTTATACGCATCGAAAGTTTCTACCAGAGATATTCGACGAATGAAGGCGGTGCAGGAATGAGAATCAGAATAAAAATTAAAATAATCATAAAACGTAAAAAGTTTTGTACAGAGGAAACAATTTTTTTTATTCAAACAAAATGTTTAACAAATACGTGCCTTCAGCTACAGCTGAGGCGAGAGTGTGACATCGTGAAAGAGTCATTTTGAACGTAGACAAACTTTTAAATTTTTCACTAAAGCTAAAATATATGTTAAATAAAATGTTAGCGGCAAAGCGCATTTGAATGTTCATAACGCGCTCCGCATGAGAAATCAAATGATGGTGGCAAACACGCCACAATAAGTAAGAAAAAAATGTCATTGCCTGCAATTTAGCGTAATTAAATGTATTTGCATACTCAAATAACTTCTTCAGCGAATTAATGTAAAGCACAAAAAAGCAAACAAACAAACAATAACTCTCGGAAAAGTATCAAAATGGCGGATGAGGACAGTGAAGGGCATTGCAGTTGTATTTGATGGGTGATAACTTTTGACAATGAAAAAGGTTAAAATCGAGCTATACTACAAAATAACAAAAAATATACTTAAGAAGTCTAAAAAGTTACCACAGAACCGAGCATCACTGTAAGTTTGAAAGGCATCTGTGCTTAGGTGTTCCATAAAATTATGTTACCGGAGCAAATCAAAAACTTCTTAGAAAATGTATCGAAGAGAGCTTTTTTATATTACTTTCTAAGAGGAAACAGCTGTATATATTTAAGGCATACAATTTTCGTATTATCTCCTAAATTAAAAAAAAGGTGACTGTGATCAAATATCTAAATTAGGGTGACCAAGGAATTTATTATAACTTAATCAATTGTTACTAAGTAATTTGTTTGAAAAATGCAAACAAAAATGACGGTTAAATTGAATAATTCGTGTCGAATATTCAATTTATCAAAATTTATGTATTAACAGCTAAAAACAAAAGTATAAGTGCTAGGGAATCGAAATTACACTTTGCGCAATTCTTACTTATTTCAAGCGGAATCCTCTCTTTCAGAAATACTTGCATTTGCAAACTGAGAAAGTGTTCGACCGTGGCGCGATGGTTAATACACTCGATTACCGTTCGCATGATCACGGGTTCAATCCATCACCCATCATTATTTGAGCGGCGGTCATCCCTATGTGTTTGACCAACACTTTGAGTTGTCAAGTAATCGACAAGTCTTGTAAACGTTTCTCAAACTGCGACAAAGTGAATACATCGTCAATAAATAGTGCAAGGGTAACACTGGACGTTGAAATATTTCTCAGGATTGAAGTGAAGTGCATGATCGGTACCCAACTATCATTAACAGACAGAAATCATAATAGACGCCACCATTGTAATATTTATAATACTTTGGCTTTTGGTAATAAATCAGATATAAGTTTAATATTATAACATGACTGATATTTACCACAAATTAAATCTTTGTCTATTCTTTCCGAGTGCTTGATGGGCTATAGAAACATCCCGCAATTTTTCACCAATAGTTCACACCAATAGCCAACACTAATTTCAAATATGTTAAATAGATGGCAGTACAAGAGTCGGCCAATCTTCCTCTTTATTCGGTGGCGACTGGAATAGACATCCTTATCTAGTATTATACGCCGCCCGTAGAAAATAATTCCAAGCGCTTCGATCTTCTGCGCTTCTCCTCTAATTTGTCACACCAAGTTTCGATAGTATTTTAAAAGCCTGGTCCTTCCAACAGAGTTTTGGTCTCCCTCTTCTGCGCACGTCCATCGAGTTAGTTGTCGACATCTTTCCGTGCCGGAGCATTTGGATCCATCCGCACATCAAGACCCAGCCAACGCAATCGCTGTATATTAATGCGTTTGACTACGCCGATGTCAGTGTATAGCTCATACAGCTCATTGTTCATGCGACACCGATACTCTCCGTTAACCACGATGGGTCCATATATTTTTCGGAGTATTTTTCTCTCGATTCATCCGCTTTGACCAATCTAAGCCCATTTGTAGTGCAATAGTTTAGCAAGACCTTTGTCCATGTTCACAGGAAATATCGTGTGCATTTTACAACGACACGTAGCACACAGCTACACAAACTTGCCGTCGTAGGTGAACATTTACACCTACTCGGACCAGGCCTTCCAGAACCTCGTACACAAATGGAACGATTAAACTCGAAATTTTAACACATCATAAAACCTATTTAGACGGTCTGGTATTGATCACAATAATCGCTGAATTAACATATATTTGGTTTCTATTTGGGTTCTAAATTTGTACTGAATCGGACCATTCTTTTTGTCTCCTCCCATGCGAATAGATCTGTGGAATTTGAAATTTTATCTAAAGAACATGTCCGTTGTCTTTACTTTAGTGCATAATTTGGATGAAATTAAAACCAAGCCTTTTTTTATTTCCCATACGAATGGATTTATGAGCCTCGAAATATAATTACACTACAATATCCCATTGCATGATTTGATTTTGACCAAACTTTACACTAATTGACACATTTCTTATCTTTCTTTAAGTGCAGAGTATAACAAGGATCGAAAGGTGCCTTCAGGAGTCTGCTGTATAATTGGTTGTGTATAATTTGTTCGAGATTTCAATTCCGAAAAAATTTCACACAACTGGAAACATTTTTCATTATTTCTTAACTTTGATATTTGCAGGGAAACTTCATGCCTCCACTCATGACAATTTGTCTGAAGCTTCCCAAATTTGATTACACTACAATGTATGAATGAACCAACTTGTTCATTCTTTTCAGCCGAATAAGAACTTTTATTTATATATCAATTAAGGATATGCGATTAATCTGACTAACCAACTTTAAGATTAATCCATATCGAAATTAATCAATTAATAGAATAATCAAAAATTCGGATTATTTATTATCCATCCCTCCACTCATGACAATTTGTCTGAAGCTCCCCAAATTTGATTACACTACAATGGATGGATGAACTAACTTGTTCATTCTTCATTCAGCTGAATAAGAATCGATTAACCTGATTAACTGACTTTAAGATTAATCCATATCGAAATTAATCAGGTAATGGAATAATAAAAAATTCTGATTAATTAGATCTATAATTAATCAATTAATTTTAATTTTAAATAAATCTTGGATTTGCACCTTCATCCATATAGAGTCCAACTAACGCAACAATTAAAGCCGGCCGACAATTCACAATGCTGTGGATATGCTGATTGGGTGCTGCAGTAACAGGCTTCCAATGCAGACTTTTCGAACACAATATTCTTCAGCGATGAAGCTCGTTTCTCACTCGGTGGTTAAGTCAACAAGCAAAATTGTCGTATATGAGACTTGGAGAACCAGAAGTGATTATGGAGAAGCCATTGTATACGGAAAAGGTGACGGTTTGGTGGGGATTAGAGTCTGGAGATGTCATTGGGCCGTATTTGTTTAAAAAATGATGCTGGAGAAATCGCTACAATTTATGTTTTTTTTTTTGGCCTGCAGGTAAAGATGAATCATCACTTTTGTGGTAAGTTTTAGCTATTCTTATGCATTTTTCGGTTGTTAAACGATCCATATTCATAAATGGCAAACCTTTCACTAAATAAATAACACTTCAGATGGCAGGTATTTAACAACTGACAGCCTTGACAGATCGGCGGTTTGGAAACCACTAAATGCATAATCTGTATAAATATACATAACACATTATTTATGTAATATGCAAATTATGCAGAAATAATTTAAGTTATTTTAAACTTATTTGAGACAATAGCCTTATGTTTGATATTAAAATTATTCCGTTTCAAATATTCATTTCAACAAAATCCGCCGTGTATTAATCAACTATGAGTGTGCGAAAATATGATACGATTTTATTGTTGAATTTCCTGAGAAACCGAAACCAAGAAAATATAATGAATTAATAAGTTATTTTAATTAATCTTTCCTTGTTCTCAAATAAAGGGGGCTCACAGCACCAAGTTACTCTTGGCTTCTCTTGTGTATTATGTTTCAGTTTGTTGGAGAAGGAGTTCATATTGAGTATTACGAAATGTTATCTGAACGTTGGTTTTCACGCCGCCAACCGTTTCCCAAATTACATGATTCGTTTTCTATGGCATTGCGACCAACCGGATTCATTATTTGTAATTTCTTTACATATCCAAGTAACCAGCTCAACCTTGTCTGCAGTGAAAATTATTAAATGCGTATGAATATTTAATTATTTTCATTTTAAATAAAATGAGACATTAACATGATCGTCAGGCTTTAAATCATCAGCGCATACGAGTATGTCAGACTATGTTGAAATGAGAAATGTTAATTACAAATGAGTCATTAAATTGGCTATAATTCCAGTTTAATTATGACTGGACGCAACTCGTGGTATAATAAAGGATTTCTTGTGGTACATGTCATACCAAATACACATAATATTGCCTTTAAAATCTCTTAATAGAATTTGTTAAATTTTACACAACACCTTGAAAAGGAATGTTGGTGCGAGCAGCGTATGCTGTTCGAGGGTATGAATACATAACACATTGGGACGATTACTCTTTTTAAAGTGCAGCGGGGAGCAGAAACATAATAATCAATTCATGGCACGGACATCGGCTTAATTGGCTATTGATATAGGCAAGCGGCAGAGAGTACCGCCTACGCCCACGTACAGCCTGATGTACGAATATAGAATACAGATACAAGTGAATGAGTTTAGTCGATTTAAAAACAATCAGTTCATCCGTTTCTGTGGGGAGCATAACATTATGCAAATGCAAAAGTAATGTATGGTGGTTATTTACATTTTTATAGAAAATTTACATAAATAAATTAAAATAACATCTACCCACCATGTATGCAAGCGAATAGTTTTTACGTGTTGGTGTGATTGAAAAGAAAAAAAAGAAAACAAAACAACACGACAACTATGGAAACAAACAAAAACAATAAATGAGGCAAAATAACAATTTAATTACACTGTTAAGGATCCCTCCTGTACACACTGTATCATGGTTACCCTTTGCCGGTGGTTCCATTCATACAGATATTAAACAAATGCTTTGGAGGAAGCAACAACAGGAAACAACAAATTAAAATGAAAAGTGATACATGAGTAGGTGGTGAACGTGTGTCTCTATATGTATACATGCGTGCGCGTGAGCGTGTGTGTGAACGCCTGTATTTCAAAATAAACTATAATACACTCTCACACACGCATACAGTTGGTGCGTAGCTCCATGAGAGGTTGCGCAAAATGTGTGTTTGTGTCGTTGCACGTCTAACCCGGTTGCAAATGGCTGGTCATGATCCCTCAGATTAAACACGTAGATGTAGAGATACTAGTCAACATAAACATATGACCTATTTCCGCTACGTGTTGGATATATCGTAGTTTGTCAGTTGATTTCATGCGACCCCAGCTACCGCAATAATGAAGTAACAGGAAAATCCTTGTTGGCATAAGTCGAATTGTTTGTAATGTATACGGCCACAACGTAGGTTTGGAGAAGTGTTTCATATGGTGGGAATAAACAGAATTATGAGTTTCCACAAAAGTTTCGAGATCCAAGTAGTTCAGACAATCACTTCAATACAAAATAAATTAAAACTGCCACGGAAAAGTCAGTCGAGTGAACACACTAGTAGACATCACAAACCCAGTGAAGTTTTGCACCGCATTTCACAACAGGTTATCCATCTAGTGGTTTCATAAACGACTGTCTGGCAAGTCCGTCAGCCGTTAAATACCTGTCATCTAAAGTGTTATTGTTTTAGTGAAAGGTTTGCCATTTACGAATATGGATCGTTTAGCAACCGGAGAATGCGTAAAAATAGTTAGAATTTACTACAAAAGTGATGATTAAAACGTAGGCGATGATCATGGTCGTCATAATCAACGCAAGGAATTGGTAAAATCATAAAGAAATTTGAAGAGAATGCAAGCGTTACAGATGTGGTGAGGCCTGTGCATTATCACAATGTAGGCACTACCGAAAATATCGCTTCTGTTAGTGAAAGTGTTGCGGATAATCCGAGGAACCCCCAATTCAGAGCGCTGTGGCCATAGGATAACCGACTTTTTTTGGCATGCAATTGAAGATTATGAACTAGACGACATGTGGTTTCCACATGTTGGCTTTATTGCATGAGAAGTTTCCAGAAAGCGTAATTTCACATTCTGGCGAAGTAAATTGGCCACAAAGATCATGCGATTTGATGCCGTTATACCTTTTTTGTGGAACTAAAGGGTGTCCCAACAAGAACGCAAGATTTAAATTTGGCGCCATTCGAAGTGTCATTGTTTGACATTTGAACAATTGTTATTGTTTGCTAGTAGAAGGTACGAGGTTAGTAAAAATGGAGCGCTACACGAATGAACAACGCATTCTCATTGTGAAATTGTTTTACCAAAATGGCGAAAGTTTTGGGCCTACAGTTTGCATATTGCGATCAATTTGAGGTCACAATAATGCCCCAAAAGAGTCAACTGTAAAGAGATTAATGGATAAGTTTGCCAAAACTGGGTCTGTTAGTGATGTAAAGACAACAACGCGCTTTCGACCAAGTCGATCGACCGAAAATGTCGCAGCTGTAGGGGATGATGTCGCTCCATCCACCTCAATTCGACACCGATCTCAGCAAATTGGTGCTCAGCAATGTGGTGTGGATTTCGGGCTGGAGGAATCATTTGACCTTTTTTTTTATGAAAATGAGGCATGTCAAGCGCAAACAGTCAATGGTGCTCGGTGTCGTGAAATGATAACCAGTTTTTTCGTGCCTAGAATTGAAGAAATGAATGTGGAGGGCATGTGGTTTCAACAAGACGGCGTCACATGTCATACTGCCAGAGAAACAATTCAATTGCTGCATCAGTCATTTAAATCTTTCGTTCTTGTTGGGACACCCATTTAAGGTGTTAGTTGATTACATCAAAGACCGTGTTTATGCGGATATTCCCCAAACATTGGAGCATTGGAAAACCAACATTCGTCAAGTAATCGCCGAGACAATACCCGAAATGTGCGAAAAAGTGGTCGAAAACTACCACTAACCAGTACAAAAGGATCCACTGCTGCAACCAATCCAGAAGCATTGTATTTCGTACATAATGGCAGGGCCCAAGCATTATGATAAAACACAAGTTTCTTCGAGATCATAGTTTTATGTGTGTTTTATTTAACTCTGTTTTTGAAAAATGAATAACCCCACTAAATTTTCCAGGCATGCAATGGATGGATGATTTTCTTCAATGTATTAGGACCATATCGACCGAACGACTGATCGACCGTGGTGCGATAGTTACTACACACGACCATCGTTTGTATGATCGCTGGTTCAGTCCCCTTAACCTACCTATCAACCTATCATTATTTGAGCGGTGGCCACCTCGATGTGTCTGACGAATATGTCCAGTAGACAAGTAATCGACAAGTTTTGCAAATGCTTCTAAAATGTGGCGTTCGGAATCGTTGCTAAACTGGGACCTACAGTCCCAGTTGAGTGAGTCGCAAAATTGAATGTATGTAAGCTCACTGGATGTAAGAAGCTCTATCTCATGTCTCATTCATAGGATGCAATACAGTTGGTTTTTTATTAGGACCTCCCCTCGGTTTTAAACTTTGACACAGATAATTCATGGGTTTTACCCATAAGAAAAGTGTTTGAAAGCAAGGGATTATTACAATATACAGCTTAACCAACATTTAAATGCTTCCACTGTTCTAATAGCAGAGCTTTAATAAAAATGTTAACATTTTTATTAAACAGCCTCCCACAGGCTGTTTCAAAGTAATGCGCACAAGTTGTTATTGTATTTTTTGTCCCAAATTAAAGGACTCAATTAATACACCACCCAGACACTGCGGTAGGGTATAATGAAGAGGGACCAAGAAAGCTGAAAAAAAAAACAAACGGCACGCACACCATATGTGGCGCATCATTAAAAATAAATTTACGCTTGAC